>JAEBDU010012902.1:254424-319363 GCA_016802625.1 Heliconius numata
TATATATATATATATATATATATATATATATATATATATATATATATGCCGTAATGCCTCCAGAATTTAGCAAAAAGTGAAAAAATATTATATCGTAGGTAAGTAGTATGTGTACAAGTGAAAATTATGTTGTTGTTGTCTATCAGTTTTGTCTCTATTATACATATAATCGCTACATTTCACAAACTACCTAAAACACTTGCAATTTGCAATCGTCCGCGTTTAGAACCGCGACGAATGCAGGAATTAATCAGAGCGAGCACACCTGGCACCTGCATTAGCGCTCTGATGCTGTAATCTGATGGATTTCATCTAATACCCGCTAATCTCATATAGACCACTGTACGAGAGGCGACGTTAGGTGTGTGAAATTTTGTTACTAAAGTGCAAATAGTTGGGCCGATTTTAATGGGGTTTGGTCTAGTGACAGTTTTTATTCGGAACAATATGAAGAGGTGTATTTTGTTATTAATATTTTTAGAAACAAACCAAATCAACAATCAACGAAAATGGACAATAAACAATTTCATTTCATGTCCTCGACTGATAATCGAACCCACAAGCTGTCACGTTAACAATCGCACGCTTGTGCCTGCGTTACCTCTGGTTTCTATTTATTGTTCGAAAATTAAGAAAAGTGCTTTCAATGATGAAATAATAATGAAATTATATTTTAATACTGTATTCCAGCACAATACTTAACCATAAAAAACAGCAAAAAAAGAAACAAGAATACTTCAGAAAAATAATATTCGAGATATAGTGTAAATTTAAATTAATAGCTGATGTAAAATTAGTAATTTCAACGTTAGTCTCATCTATAGAAGTGTAGCGGTATTCCCTCAAGAGCTAGGTATACATTTTAAGTCCGACCACAAACAGTGTCGTAATTAACAAGACCGACCGCACCTGCTAATGTGGGGAACATAATTAAGTTTAACTACAATTAAAAATCAGTTTAAAAAGCTTATGTATTGAGCTTTTCTAATTAGAGATTTTATTTTAGATATTTGATATATAACTATTTTAGTTCATTGCTATTATAAATAAAGCTATCCTTAATCCTATTGCTGTACCTATTATAAAAATAAAATGTTAGTCTCATAATTTGAAAAAAAATCCAGTCGGAAGAATGACTTATTAATTATTAATATTTTCTTTCCATTGCTCTGGTGACAAGAGCGCGGCGTTAAGTTTTGCTACTCATCACAAACAACATTGAGTATCTTAACACTAGATTCCCTCATTCGACCCTGCTATATGCGGGCTGCATCGGGAAAACTTTTCTCACTCCATTGTACTAGAGATAAAGCGTGAAGCTTAGTAAGTCCTAGCAGTTTAAATATGCCATTAAACAATGACATATATGATAGCACCTTCTTCAGTAATTACGGTGAGCGCGTCCCGAATGTATGTGAACGGGTCAGCGGTGTCAAAGAGGCTACGAGGGCTACGGTTGCTCTGTTGAATCGGAATTCAAATCGAGTGACATACGAGTGGCCACGCCAGTGATACTTGCCCATTCATTATTAATATTTGATGATTTACAGATGTTCAATTTAACACCATTCAGTGTACAAAGTGTAATTGAGGACATTTATATTATATATTTTGTCGCTTGTTCTTCACCCATGTAAATTGTGATGTTTTTACAGATCATTATAACACAATGATTTTAGAAGAAAACGTGCACAAAATACATGTATAAATTTAACAAAAACGTATTCACAGTTAAATCGATATAAAATAGCTTTAAACAAACAAAATACAATATCACTAAGTTCAGTGGTTATGATGATATTTCATTAAAATGTACATTTCACAGTAAAGTTTTGGACCGTAAATGGATTTAAATTTAGCATTGTATCGTATAAACTGAGCGTAAATAATTGGCAAAGCTCACCCAAAGAGCTGCTGAAATAAAATTAGCCACATCCACGTCTCTACGTAGAGCCTTTGATGATATTAGACTGACTGATGTAGACATCAGACACACCAGATGGAAATGTATATGTGAAATTGCTTATTCAGTGGTAAGAATTACGTCAGTAATCCAATAAATCTTATTTATATTTATAAATACGAATAACAATATTGTTAATATACATATTTTTTAAATATTAATTTGATTTTTGTTTAATTATATTAAGTAAATTTAAAGCCTAAATTTGATGCTCGAACCCACGTCTCTTGGAAACTGTCGAAGCCCATTGGCCACTACGCCATACGTTCTCATTTTATATTGTGTTGTATAGCTTGTTACAACTTATGAATGTCGTTAGCATCTCTGTAGGGAGATTTTTGCAAGTAGCGCTACACTTTGGCCTGAAATAATGTTTGAAATTAGACATATTGATTTTATTATTCTGTTAGCATAACAGATTTTATCATAACCCGATGAAGTTTCTTTAATTTTTGTAGCTTCAAGCTGTATCCCGCAATAGCATGATAGTCTAAAGGAACTCAGTGTAACCCGGTAAGGCATGCCGTTGCCCACTTTCACTGAATTTTTGAGACATTGCGTGTTTAGTGGTGGAAATCAAGGAGAAAGTTAAAAAAATGTCTAGTCGTATGTTTGCCTTCACTTGTATCAGACGCGTGTCTAACTTCCGTCTGCAGTCCATTTACACAGCAGCGCGCCGAAGGGGACTGATGCGATTTACAACAACGTGACAGCTGCTGCAGCGTGGTTCGCACACATATAATTTCTTGGTCTAATGTTTGTGATTGCTTTGAATTAAATTATTCTCATGATACATGTTTTATAGTACTTACTGTAAATACGACGCTTGTGGGTTTGATGCCCACTAAGAGGGATTAAATTATTTTTGATAGACAGAGTGCGGCATTGACACTCTACAGTGCCTTGCAGTTCAGGTCAGGTCAGGTTAGGTCCCTTATGTTTACTTTTAAAGCGTGAAGTTGTAAAAAAATGTAACTTGAGTATTATTTTGGCACTCAAAACAAATAAAGGTAGTAAAAAAAAAATTCGTAAAATAACATATTTTATTTAACTCACAGTTTCCAATGTTAGTAAAGAATATTTTAAGTGAGCATTAGTAGAGAAATAATTAAAAAACAAAACCCTCACAACGTTGATTTAATAAATGTCGTTCATATGGGATTTGATTTGTTCAAGAAGCAAAATAAGCTGTACTTAAAAGCTTAATTTTATCAAGCCAATCCAGCGGCAGCTTAGCGACGAGATCGACATTTACAGCTCATGGCTGACTTTAGACGTACGTAAATTTACATACAGATAATATATTACAGGTTTAGGATAAAAAAATCCTTTTACCTGCGGCTTTCCCTCTGTCGTTAAATAGCAAAAAGACGAGAGGATAGTAGTTTTTGATTAGCGCGTTCAACTAAACAAATTCTTCAGATGTATTATGTAAATTTTAGATGAATGCTTTTGCACCACCGCGTCTGCTACGCGTAGTAGGCAGAGGGAGTCTCTTGTTAAAAAACTCCGATCCCCACTTTCAGAATAATTTTCTAGATTTTCTCGTGTTGAGTATCAGAACTCAATGCCACAGCGACTAAGTAAATGGACTCCACGACCGTCGCGCTTATAATCTAACGCTGTGCCACGATGTCTTGTTAATTTATTTATTTATTTATTTACACTTTATTGTGCACAATTATACATTAAGAAGAAAAAGAAGAATATAAAAACTACAAAAACATAACAATTGACACACAAAAGGCGGCCTTATCGCTAATCAGCGATTTCTACCAGACAACCTTTGGGTTAGGAAATCTGTGATAAAATAGAGCGGGTGGTGTAAATAAACTTACATGTCATATTAAATTCTAATACATAAACATAATACATATATATTTGAAAAAATACATACCATTATAATATACTAATATATATAATAATACTATTTATAACAATGAGTTGTACATATTGATGTCATTTCAAGGTGAATCATCCTTCAAATAATAATATTTAACTAATTTTTTAAATATATTTAAAGATTTTGAATGTTTAATACTAAGCGGTAGATCATTCCACAACTTAGTTGCTTTCACAGCAAAGGAGTGCTCATAAGATCTAGTGGAATGTATCGGAGTTTTAAGAGCAAGATTCTCGGAGGATCTCAGTCTATTTGAATGAGCACCTAAAAATTCGAACATCTCCTTTAAATAAGGAGGCGATTTTTCGTTGTGTAACACACAGTACAGAAGAGAAAGTGTATGTAGATTCCGGCGACTGCGTATTGGGAGCCACTTGAGCTTAGCACGAAATTCAGATACATGGTCATATTTACGCAAATTAAATATGAACCGAATAGCGAGATTTTGAAGTCGCTCAAGTTTATTCAGATAGTCCTCGGTTAAGTTGGGATAGCTTGCATCGGCATAATCGAGAATTGGTAGTAATAGAGAATTTGCTAACATAATTTTGGTTGGAATAGGTAACACAGTTCGTAGACGTCGGAGAGAGCCTATCGCATGAAATATTTTCCGACTTATATTATTTACATGTACGGTCCATGACATGTTCTGGTCTAAATGTACCCCAAGATCCTTAACTGACGTGCAATATGGTAAAAGCGTATCATTGTATACAACAGGCGGTAAATGTGTGTATTTAACCCTCGAAACCATACCTAGGCTCCCAATTATTATAACCTGAGATTTTATAGGATTAACTTTCAGACCAAAATAGTTACTCCAGTTTGATATAGCAAGGAGATTATTATTAATAGTTTGAATGGAATTTACCAAATTTTCTGGAGTTGAGTGGGGAGTTAATATTTTTTTTGTAGCGGAAAGATTTTTACAATACGCTAATAAGTTGTAAGAATCGTATAAGAATTTCGACGTAGCTTGATAAGAACTGCAAGAGCGTTTAGACGATTTCTAATAATCGCGACTTCGAATCCCGCTACGTAGAAGCTTCTATAGGTTTTCTAAACATATTTTTTTATCCTGAGTGTGGATAAAAAAATTTTTGAGTGTATTAAAAAGAAATGTTGCTAAAATATCAGACCAGTTATACTTGTAATAATGGTTGAGCTGATGGTGAAGCAGGTGCAGCTGTTCGACCAGGACGCGGAGCGGTCGAGGCGTAGCACTGTAACTTTGTACGATATTGCCAATAGTCATTTAATGTTTTCTATCTAATATGTAATATTTACTACTTCTGTGTTTTTAGAAACTGAAATGGTAATTAAGGCAATCCATTTTCTAGTTCCATCACAAGGCCCATGTCCAGCTATAAATAAGAACGAAGGCAGGGGGAATATAGTATTAAGAGACACTCCGTTCCCCACTTTCTAGATAATTTTAGAGACATTGCGTGTTAAGTGGCAGAATCCACATTGTCTAAACAAAATAAATTATTTCCTCCAGCAGGGATCAAATCCATAACGGTCGCGTATTTAGGTTACAAATCTTCTGTCAATCATACATACATACATACATATATATATGTATATCAACGTATTCAAATCTAAAGACACGTTTAGTCGAAGCGGCCTTCGTTAATCACGATGCGGACAGAAACCGCTAATTGGGAGAGCGATGTACCTGCCTGTGTTCAGAATTTACAGGATTTCAGAAATTCACTGTACGACTGTAGTCCTTTTGTTTTCTTTTTTGTACAATGTCATACACGTTGTGCTTAATTTTTATTTCGTTACTGGTACAATTTATGTTTGTGTGTAAATGTTGTTATAGTAAAGGTAATTTTTTTCAGCTTCACGATGTATCACTCATAAGTAGGGTAGGCAGAGGGAACCTAGTGTTAAAATACTCCGTTTTCCACTTTCCGTCTTATTTTCGAGTCAATGCCACGCTTAGTATACGGTGGAGAAATAAAGCACCAATACAACACAATTCCAAATTTCCATCCCAATTTACTTGTACTTTATGAATGGTAGCTACGATAAAAATTTGTATATATTAGCCGTGTTGCATTTCATTATATAGTAATCCTTATCATAAATAATAATGTCATAATACTTTATAATCATAATACAAAATAAATAAAAAAATATTTATTTAAAACTTTTACATGGAATCCCCTTACATAGCAAATTACGCAGAGATACCTGGGAATCTAGTCTTAAGATACTCCTTTTTAGAGTTACGTATTCAAAGGGTAAAACGGGACCCCATTACTGAGACTCTGTTGTCTGTCTGTCCGTCTGCCAAACTATATCTTACGAACCGTGTTAGACAACTAAACTTTTCACAGATGAGGTATTCCTGCCTCCGTCTGTTAAACAACAAATACTATAATCAGAATAAAATACCTATTCAAAGGTGCACTTATGATCAAACATGATTTTCTCGTCGTTTTTTTTGGCCATTGATACGGGTTCCGTCGCGCACGAGACCGACTGGCACTTAACCGTTTTTAACTTATGTATATAGTTTTTTTTTTATTCCATAGTCTAGGTAAAACGTTTCATAAAATACCTTTATGTGTTCTCTAAGAGAGTTCCAGTCTTATTTTTTAAATGATCAGTACCTGCAAATAGAAATGAAATCTTTAAACAATATAAAATAATATCAGTTAAAACTAATTCTATAACATTGAACACTAAATAACGCTAACTTGTATAATCCCAGCGCGGGAACTCAGGTGCAACCGTTAATTGGAATTGATCGTATTTCTGCAGCTATTTTATACATTTATGATTTAATATTTTCTTGTTTTATAGGGATATAGCATTTTAGATAAATATTTATGGGAAACTAAAGCTGTCGTGGGGCAGCGGCGCGGGGTCTGACTTTAAAGGCGATAATTGTGCGTTCAATTGCCACTAGGACGAATGTTTTTTTTTTTAATTTGCACTTTCTAGCGCTAGTAACAAAATAAAACGCGGCGTTGAGTTCCGCGGCTCAACACACTATCTGTGGAAATTAGGCAGAAAGGGAGGTATAAAATGTTGTAATACTGAGTTTCGTGTTCTTACTCTGGCAGATATGAGATACGGCGTGAAGCTGTAAAAAAAGAAAATATGATTACCAAAATATTTGTATTTTATAGTTCATTTTTTTTCATAAAAAATACAGAACGGCGATACATTTCGCCTCAAACACAATGTCAACACTAGGTTTTGTGTTATGTATTTGGCAAACCAGTGTGCAGCGTACGAGTGTGGAGGCGATATGTGAAGTTTCCCCAAACTTATAAAGTATATTTATATATATATATATTAAATATAAACACTAAACCACAAAGGAATATCTTAGAGCAAAAATTACCATTTTCTATTTGTCGAGCTCTCGAGACCGGTTGTTACTTCAAATTACTCCGGCCAGAGGGGTCCAATAGTACAGTCGGCGTCGGTATGAGTTAGTGGGGAGTTTGTTTATGATTTTACTTTATTATATTATCTACATTATAAGAAATGGAACATCATATTTAATATATATTATATAAAATTTAAAATGTACTTTGGCACACGATACCTATAAAAATACAAAAGCAATTAATGAATAAAGCATAAAGCCTTTGAAACTCTTAACTGACGAGATAATAATATCATCCGTGTCCAGACCACACTTTTATAAATCCATCCTTTCAGGTAGTAGAGTTCTTGTTGCCCACAAAAGCTGATTCTAGGGCTATATAGCTATAGCTTGGCCCTAATTGAATAGGACCAGGCTTCCTAGCGGGTACCTTGTCAACAAAGGGTGAAGTACATACGCTTTTACTAAAAGCTTGTGTAAAAAATACACGCTTGTTGATTTTCAGCGGTCCCTAATATTGTTGTGATAAACGAATTTTATATACGTTTTATGAATTTATTTTGAAGCAGTGTTGATGTATGTTTCTTTTCAATATGTTTTTAAAGGACGACTTGTTATTATATAATGCACATATTTTTTTTTTACTTTCACGCTTGCATGCCAATTTTTTATATATTGGTTGAGTAGCGGAACTCAATGCCACGCAACGTCAAAATATTGACTATTTCATTTCTTCGAGTGGAAATCGGACCCACAAACGTTTACAGTTGCACAATCGTGGCCTCAATGAGTACTTATTTTAATGATTTTATATTAATGTAATAAACTAAAAAGCTGCTATAATAATAAATGTAACGTACAATTAAACATATTATTTTTCTAGACTAGGTATATATTGGCGCAGAGGTTCAAGTGTATGAATGTAAATGCGACAGGCTGTAGGTTCATTAATTAATCTAAATCGAGGAAGTTAAATATTTAATACGTATTTTTTTTACTCTGGTGTATAAGATATACACCAGATAAAAAAAAATACATTTGATTGTTTAATCATCGATACTTTTCAGATGGTTTCTTTTAATTAATTACTCTGAAGCAACAGACTGACTTATATACGTTTTTATCAACAAATCCATATCATTTATACCTGAAAGAAGATACTTCTTCGAAATCACTGTAACAGATAAGCGTAATCCATTAGCCTCTGAAGGAACTGAATGTGTCGCTTTGAAAAATGTCGACATTTTCGCCGGCTCGTTAATGCCAATGCTGGGATTGAGATCTGTTCGTTTGGTTAATACTTTGATAGAGATATTTGGTGCTTATATTTAAAAGGAAGAGTAAAAATATATCAGCTTCACGCTGTATCCCGCACACAGCAGGCAGGGAGGTCTCCACTTTTCAATGATATTTTTTTTGATATCGGTTAAATAAAATAAGTAGTTCATGTCAATGCATTGTATGCAATCTTTTTTGACTTTCTGCCAAATTTTTAAGACATTATTGTGGGAATCGAACCCACAACCCTTACGTTTACAGTCAGACGCTGTACCACTGCGCCACGACGGCCTGTAAGCTCATTTAGCTTGTAAAATATGTTCTCTTCCCCAAAGGTTGTTCTAATCATGAAATAATGGACCTATTTAGGCCATTTGCGAAGCTTCGATAAATATCTACGAAGCAGTTTGATAATCGTTATTGCAAATTAGCAGCATTAAGGTCAAAGTTTGGGAAAGTTGGTAATTTAGGTAACCTTTTATGTGAATCCAAATATGTATTTATTTTTTGGGATTAAAAATTTTTGTGGCAACAGCGTGACGGTTAAGGGTTCGATTCCGACACAGGCGAAATTAATATTTTTCTTTGCTTCTGCTATTTGCAGTGTAAAAATAAAAAATATTGTACAAACTCCGCCATTCAAGAAAATTTTATGTTCCAGCGTGCCAAGAAAGTCTCAAGTAAAAAAATATGCATGGAAAATAAAATTCTACTAGAACGTTATTACTATAAAATGAATGTAAGCAATAAAGTTGAGTAAAAAATGTTCTAAAATTTGTCTAAAAGTAACGATCTTAATGTAGTCGTTAACAATGAAATATGTTCAGCTTTGTTTAGAGAATACGCCGTAATTAAACTAGAATTACAATTTTATGTATATTTTGGTTTGTTTTTATGTAATGGGAGTAGAAATGTAAAGACATTCCGTTCCTCAATTTCCGCTGAATCTTCGAGACACTGCCCGTTGATGGGTGGAACTCAACGCTGCGCTTTGTAATGTTACTTGAACAAGTAAATGAAAACATTACTTACCCTTGAGAGTGAATCACTATCGTAAGTGATACAATAGAGCAAAAAACGTATATTATTAATTTTAAGCATTAGAGCATGTGAAAAGAAAGGAAGCATGCAGGGGATAAAATCATATAATTTGTATTTATTTGGTACGTAAGGTTAAAAATCTCAGGAATTACTGGATCGAATTGAAAGATATTTTTTTTGTTAGATTGTCCATTTATTAATGAAGGCTCATTGGCAATATTGGAGTAACTCAATTACCTATGAGTCGTATTTGTCTAAATTTAAAAAAAAATAACCAAAATAACCACATATTTAACATAACCTAAAAAACTATACCATCATCCTATAAAATGTATTTTAAATATATGGTTATATTCTACTCTAGTAAAAATATGTAAAACAAAATTGAATAACGCAAGACCTCCCGTTAGAGTGGTCAAGCAAGTCTCCGATCGTCTGTAGGAAAGATACACTCAATTTATCCTTATAAAATCTTACTTTGAATTTTCTATCTTAGATATTATTTATTACTCACATATATTTTGTTCTTTTAGCGAGTTTACACAGTTGAATTTAATTAGAATAAGTGGTTTTATAGTTTTATCAGTTGTTGTGGTGTATATTTTACCAATTAAGACCGCAGCGCAGTCGTGTGTCATTTTGCCACGAGTAGGTGTCAAACCCACAACTGTCGTGCTCACTGTCGGACGTTTTCCCACTGCGCCACGATAGCCTCAAAAGCGTGTAGCTTAAAAAAAGGAAGACTTATTACTGATTTAAACATATCACTTATGTATATGTAAATGTAATTCCAAGTTTCAATAGAGCGGTCAAGCAGCGCCACACGAGCACTCGCAACTCCACAAGAAATAGTCACAGCCAATTTATCTTCGGAGTCGCCGTCACAGCTCGAGCGGGCTGCGGATAAGGTTCGTTTAACTTTGTATGTTCAAGTATAAAAATGTTTACAAAAATACGATAATGATGAAGTTGTGGGTTTGATATCGGCTAGAAAGAAAAAAATATTTAATATATTAGTAGTTTCTTGTTATAAAAAAACCTAGGTTTCATTGGAGCGGACAGAACATAGCCGTCTATTTTTCACTATCTGCCGCATTAGAAATAAAATAAAGTTGAATAGAGGATATCAAAATAATCCAAGCAAGTAATTAATTTAAAATATAGCAAATAATTATTTTAATTCGAAAAGCAATTTAATACGAGGATTGCAATCAAATATAAGTTATTACACACATGGTTATTATCCAGAGCCAGCTTTGAGTTGGAGCTTGTATAAACATCAACTATTAATTACGATATCCTATGACGACTAAACTAACTGCGTTTAGTTGATAATATATCAATATACCATTAGGTATTGCAGTATACTTACTGAGTTAGTTAAATGTTGCATACTAGGTTAAAAATGTTATATCCTAAATTCGATCATATTTTAATTATTTTCATTATTTGTTAACCGTAATCAAACCGAAACCGGGTGAAAATCGAGGAACAGAGAGTCTTAATACTACATTCTCTTTCCTTATTTTGTTATATGTCAGCTAACTTTATATTCTAAAACAGAAACTGAACAAATGACTACAAATTTTATTTTCGCATTAAAGTGTTGATGTAAATGTATACGATTAAATCTCAATGATAACAATAAGTCCCTTTGTCACTGACGACGCCAGACGTCTTCCAAGTTCCAACTGGAATAAACTTAAGTGGATTTGGTTCACTTTTATTTAAGTATCTATGAGTATACCGATTCTTAATTTAATTTTTTGCCTCTTTTTCTCTATTATACATGGTTTAACCTTTGAGGACAGTCGAGGCTCAGGGTCGTGTGACTGGAAACGCGAGGGGTTGTGGATTCGATTCTTACTCGAGTAAATTAAGCATTTAAAACTTTCATTTCTATGCTCTCGTTACAAGGGAAAACGCGGAGTTGCGGTGCCTCCAGAATTCGACAGAAAGTGGGGAACGGAAATATCTTAATGGGAACGGACTGTCTTAACCCTACGTTCCCAGGTTCCCTATGCCTACCCTGCTATTCACGGGATAAAGAGAAAACAAAATTAATGTAAATAAACAGTCTAATGTATTATGAATCTTTTACAGTCGTTATACAAAAACACTTGGTATGTAAATAGTTGTCCGCTCGAGACGAAAAGTGATTCATCTCGTTTTATTTAAAGCAAAGCTGTCTGATGCTCCATGTATTATACATTAAGGGCACGTTTTTTCTTAAATAATAAAGTTTATATATCATGCTATATTATTTATAACCGATAAAAGCTAATAAGCTCCTATAAGGGCATAGAACAAATATTTGCATGATATTTTTTGTCGTACATCCCAGGCACTGCTCTAAGCTCCTCTTACTACAAATCGATAGGCACCTACAGTGAAAACAGGGAAAGCTAAGGATTTTTTTCTTTTGTTCGCAAATTGTAATACTATAGGTACATAAAAAATATTAATTTTAACATTTAATTGTATTTATTTTTTCACGTTTTTACTTATATGTATTTAAACATATCAACTTTGTTGTATTTCTAGTACATAGAAAATAATATGTGAGTCCTAATACTACAAAAAATAATTACATTTATATACTTAGACAGTAACGAGAAGGAACAAAGAAATTGGTTACCCTCGGTGATATGATGCTAAGATACCCCTGCGTGGTGTTAAGTTCCGCCACGAACGTTATAACACTAGGCAATTCTGACCTTACTACAATAATATGCAGAATACAGCGTATAAGGAGAAAAAACATAATGAGTGCTTTTCTCACGGATATCTATAATAAAAAAAAAACTAATTGAGGTCAGTTGTGTCGCAGAGGCATTGCTTGCACAAGCATGTGACTGTATATTCAACAGGTTCAATTCCCACTCGAGGAAATTAAATATTTAATAATGTCTGTTCCTCGCTCTGGTAGCGGGCTTTTAGTTCTATCACTCAACAAGCAAAGCCTCCAAAATTTGGCGGAAAATGGGAAACGGAAGTGTTTTATCAGGAACGGAGTGTCTTAACATTAAGTTCCCAGGTCTGACTTCTCTGCTATGTGCGTAAAAAAATAAAAAACGAGAATCTACCCAACAACCATACCATAATAAAAAAACGAATATCTCATAAAATAATTCACGTCAAGCACGTTAAGCACTTAACGATCTATTATAATTAGTAAGGAGATATACCGTTACATACATACACACCTATATACAGGGTGTAATGAATCGCAGTTCGCGAAGCGGCGATTTTGCGAGAATGTGCTTTGTATAATTAATTATGAGGGAAATCGCGAGCGTTTGTTAAACAAATTACGTACATAAATTAAACGTAATCGCGCCTGGAGTGAAGACGTATTATAGTAGCCACGCCCTCTACCGTAGGTACCTACGAGGCGCTATCGTTTTTAGGATTCCGTACCTCAGAAGTACAATACGGAACCCTTGTAGGATCACTTTGTTGTCACTCTATCATGATCATTTATCTCGAGATCTACGGCCGTTTGGCGCACAGATGTTTTTTCATAGTCAACACAATCAGAAGATACAAGCATCTATGCATCGTTGTCGCTGCTTTTTTATTAAATTCACCGCAAAAATGAACACCGAAGGTATATTTAATTACTGTTATCAACAGACAGTCCTAATTTTAGTACATAATATTATTCAAATTGCAAGCTTCGCAGGATCTCGGTGTATTATATTCTTTTGTTATTCTACTTCTGCTCGTGGTGTGAACTTACTGACTTGGCTTTGTTAATTGTCAATATTAGAATTGCAATGAAAATTTTTTAAATTGTTTTTTTTAATTGGTGTTTGGTTAACAATTAATGGAAGTTGTTAAATTATATTATTTATATAATTTGTTCGATTATATAAAAAGTAGGTTCTGTTAGTGGTCTCCTTTACTTTCTAACCTACCTACATGCTAACTATAAATTACTCCAAAACGGATCGACTACCGCCTGAACTTACAGCTCTACTATTCTAGACTTAGACCTGTTCCAGACAGGGCATTACACGAACTACTTGTTACTATGTCCGTTACAAGACTATCTACCAAAATGTCGATCGTCCTATCATGGCGCTAAGCCAAATGAACCATCAACACAGTGTTCGACCAACTACAGTAAGCCTTCTTATAAATATTGAATGATCGTGCTTTATGACTTGATAGTAATATGTAGTAATTGATGCATTGCTATTGTTTTATGTTTACTTGGTAGTAGCCCTTATGACGTAGTGATGAACAAGTTAGAGACATATTATCTTTATTCGGTATATATAATCTAATGTTAAGATATTTTGATGAATATAATAAAACGCAATGTCTCGAAAATTATCCGTAAAGCGGAGAGGTGTATATTAATATTGAAATCCTCCCTATTCTGCTATACGAGTATGTGGGGTCATTATCATTTCCCAATTTAGTATTGAACCCACATATTCGCAGTTAGTACAACACGAGTAAGACACCACGTCCAAAACCTAATTACAACGCTTTCAAACATGTACTCGTAGTTGTTACATTTAAAATGCAACAAGATCGCAAGATTAAAGCGCACTTATATTTTCCTTGTATTTCAAGTTCCAGTTCGGGAACTTTAGAAGACGAAGCTCTAATTAACTCGCCGCAACGCTATTAAAAACTTCCCCCAGCTCGAAACTACCCGTCTTCTTAGCGAGCGATGAAAAATTGCAAAATGTTCAACAAATAGCGAAATTCAATGGGTATTTTTAGTGTGAATTTCTTCGTAGTTCAGTTATAGTATGTTTAAATGTAATTTTTAAGACAATTCATTTATTTCTTTGGTTTCACTAAGTGTGGTGTTGAGTTTCGCAATTCTCTTCATAAGGGGTAAAATTAATAAGTAATTTAATATCTATAGTTAATGTTTATTTATCTTTCTTCTGCTTTGAATTTAGGACAATACAATCATTACATAGCATTTCATCCTATCGACACAAAATTAACCAAAAAGAAAATAAGTCTTCAATATATGTAAACGTTTAATCAATTCGTTAACTCATTAACGAATTGATTAAATGTTTATTGTTTTCCAACGGAATTGAACCAATGACTATAATACTCTTTAAGTATAAAGGTGATATCTAATATTATAAGTAAATATTCTCAACGGTAATTTACTGTGACTGTCCCTTGGTCTCCTTTGAGCGTTCGAGTGAAACTGCCTTTTCCGGGCCACGGGGTGCTTATGATTGTTGGATATATTTACTTAAGTTACATATTTTTACAATATATGTAGGTATATTTAACGTTGCTTTCCTTGACTTCCACATACAAAGGAAACCTAACATAAAGCCACTACGTTTCCTATTTTCCACTAAATTTTTGATACATTTTGGAGCGAGGAAATAAAATTACGTATAATAATTTCCCGAGGTGGGAATCGAACCCACAATTATAGCGTTGACCACCAGACGCTGTGCCGCTGCGCCACGACGGGGTCATGCATTAGCAATTCTATAATTTTCATTAGTTACAATTTTTACTTTGAGAGCATTGCTTTTATGTTCAAAAGGGAAATAAATAACTAAGAGCTGTGTCATTTATTATACATACAACAAACATAAAAAATCTTTACCGACATTAGAAAAGTCCTTTTTATTTAATGTAATGGATTATTTTTTTTATTTTCGTCCTGGTAGAATAAAAAATGTTTCCTCTGTCTATCCCGCTATGCGGGAAAATGCATGAAGCCATAACCATGATATTTAATCTACGTTATGTCATCTAATATTGAAAAAAAAAACCATAAAATTGTAGGAGAAACAAGAAAGCTAATTAATTAAAATAATAAGTGTAATTAATTAATTTATACCTCTATTTATAACTTCTTCAAAGTGAAATGCTTGAATGTGCTCGAGTCGACCTGTCCTTGTTGAAACAGTTCTAACGTTAGAATCGTAATTTTTATTTTATAAATTCACTGAATATAATGTAAATAATATGAAATATAATAGATATGTTCTTTTACTTACTTTTTATTTAGTAATAGTGGGATAGGAAAGTATTTTTCTTATTTCCACACTAAATTTTCGATCGTTTTGGCCGCACGATTTTCATTATTGTCATATAATTATCAAGAATCAATAAATTATGCGAAAAACGGAGTGTCTTAACACTAGGTTCCCACTACTTACCCTGATGAATGTGGGATACAGCGTGAAATTGATTTAATTTTTTAATTTTTCCTTTACAAGAGGATTTTCCAAATGTACGCCTGAGAAGGTAAATTATTCCATAGTGTTCGCTTAAGCTCTACAAAAAAACTTATTTGCAAATTTTCAAAACTCTTCAAGTTTAACACTTTTGAAAATTGAACGGGAAGTGGGAGGGAGTGCATTTACATAAGCTTCTCTTTGTAAAGTTAGACCTTTGTGGCAAAGGGTGAAGCTGCTAATGCTAACATTATAAAAGTTGTATAGAAATAAAAGAAAAACTATTAAATATTTCCTTTATATACAAAAACGTAGCTTCGTCTTTTGTCGTATTACACAAACTAATAACAAACAAAACAATAGTTTACCAATACAGTCCCGTATGATACACACTTCCGGTAAGAACCCTTCGCAAAGTGGATGACAGTAGGAAAGAAGCTATTGTAGTATCGGCACTCCCCTCGTCCTGTTCTGGGGTATAACAGAATGAAACGAAACACTTGTAGAATAAGTACTATTAACATGATGTATCTCTTTTGTTGAAAGAGAATTGAACCCATTATATACGTTACCGACCCTTGACTAGAATTGTTTGACTAATTTTTTAAATGAATATAATAGACATACATACATCATCTCTAAAAACTGCGGCTGATATCAAATAATTATATTGTTTACGTAAATAAGAAACGCCGTGCCTTTAATTGGTCATAGCTGTATAATAATTTCGTTATAGAGTGACAAGAGTCTATCTCATTTTGTTGTTATGAGCGGCGTGGGTCAGCTAATTTTTTTTTTTTACATCTCATCTCAGATAGCAGGATTAGCAGAAGGAATCCAGTGTTTTCGCACAATATTCGAGATATATATTTAAATATACAGATGATATGAATAAATGTGGCCATAGAGACGGCGGTTGTGGATTCTATATCCACTCGGGGGAGTTAAACCTTAAATATTTTTATTTCCTCGCTCTGGTAGAGAGACAAATGGCTGCTTTGCGTTCCCCCATTAAACATGCAATACCTCAAGAATTCGGTGGAAAGTGAGGAACGGAATTGTCTTAATAAGGAACGGAGTGTCTTAACACTATGTTCCCATTTTCCCTCTGCCTGTATTGTTATATGCGCGATACAGCGTATAGCCATACTGTACAGCTATACAGATTGAAAAATGAGAAGAATATAAAATCTTTATCAATTTCATATCAACGCAAAAGAAAGCCACAAAAATAACCAAAACGTAAAACAATGTAAATACAAGCTCTTGAGCTCACTTAAAGGACAAAGTGATTTTTCACCGTCTCTTTGTTCGACGTCACGGAACTATCACCAGACTGAATAATACATCAAATTGTATAAAACTCTGAATACATTAAAGTCACTTTAGTGGAAAAAAAACAAAAAAAATATGATACTGAGAATTGTTTTGCATACAATTATAGGACGGGTTGTTTAAAACGGTTGATTGAATCAAAGTACTGTGAAACTTTTTAACTTTACTCATTCGTGCGTCATGTAGGCAAACGGAACCTCGTATTGTCAATTTATTCTTCCAGTGGGAATTTGTCCACTTTATACACAAATATTAATATTGAGGCGATGGTTTCGGCTCGAACCACTCTCGGGGATACGACTGCAATTAAATTACTTGCAATATTAAAATTTAACTCATAGGACAAATTTTTAGAAGAAAGTTGTGGCGCCTACGATTGTAAACACGACAGATTGTATGTTCGTTTCTCACTCGGAGAAATTAAATATTTCTCTGATAACCAGGCAAAAGTGCAGCGTCGTTGCTTGGGTAGCTTACTTATCTGTGGGATACAGCTTGAAGTCAAAAAATAATACAAAATGGACTAATTTTATAATACGGTACTTTTTCTAGTCTTTAATCTTTTTTAAGATTCGCCTTAACAAATCTTCTTTCCCTGCTGGTTTCTACTTGAATTGAGTTTCAAAGAATTAAAACATTGCATCTTGGGAACTCAATAAAGTTAGAAGTTATAAAAAAAATAAACTTAGTATAAACTAAGAATACTTATGAAAGAGGAGTGACTTTTCAATAATTTGTGGGAAGCGTTAAGCCACCGGCACTCATGATGCAGTTTGAATAAAAAGAGGAGAACGTAATGTTTCGTAAGTGAACGTGACGTGTCTTTTTTATAAAATAAATAGTAACTGTTTATATCACAACGCATTCAGTCCACGTACATTATAAACTTCAGCTAACTTTAAGGTCTTCGAGGTGCGACAATTCGTTCAACTGAAACAATGTATAATTACATTTTACACTATTTTTGTAACAACTACTTTGCCCAGTTAGAACGTGTTTGTCTATCTCGGTATTATATATTTTTGGATTCAATTAGTGAACATTTGAAGTATAAATATAATGTGGCATTTAAATTAAAAATGTTTTAAAATTTAGCATGGCAGGCTTGTGAAGATGATATAAAATAATTCGTCTGTATATTCATCGATCTAGGACCCTGTTTATATATTTATTTACAAATAAAAAATATTAAATATTAAATAATTAAATATTAAATAAATATTTTTTCACGTACCTATGTATCATCGTGTATACACTATACTATGCAATTGTCAAAATTACTTCTTCCTTTTTATCCACAAAACTATATAACGAAAAGTTTAGTTTTCCACAAAATTGCGGTACGAGTATATTCAGTGCTTTCCAGTTAACAATATTTTTTCCGGTCCCAGCATCTATTAAACTCGTGTGCCAAATTTTCGTAAAAAATACTGTAACCACTCGGCTAGTGCCAGCAATAGTGTCGGTAAAGTCCGGTACTATAGCTACGAGTACGTTACCAACATTTGTCTATGCGTTTCTATATGGATCGTATCGAAATATCTAAATAGGCTGTCTAGTCTAGTGTTGTCTTTATTTATGTGTGAAAATATTTGCCAAATTAATGAAATTTCATCAAAAATTTACAAGTAGAAAATATTACAACTCATTAGAAAGTGAAGATTTTGTACATTGTTTTTGTAATTTTGTGCAATAAAGTATGTATAAATAAATAAATAAATGAGATAATTAAAAATCAACTAGATAATAATCAGTGTAATTTCAAACCAATTTTATAAATTTTTATTTAATTATTAGGTTTTTATACTTATTAAATTTTACTACCGACTGCAATAATCGGCGTCGTAATCATATAATATTACGTTAAATGCTTCTAATGTAAAAATGCAATTGTGTGACAGTGTTGCACCGAAAGTGATAAGCACACAATAAATATCTACTAGTCGAAATGAGAACCTTCTCTTTTATGTTAGAAATGCCACTGGATTCCCTCTACCCACCCAAAAATACTATAAATACTAAATAAAATATGAAGAATAACAACAATAAAAAAGGTGAAACACTAATTTGCATTTCCAATAATTTCACAAGTCGCCTGCGGAGCGGAACAAATTACCGAGACCGTGAAGTAACGAGCTTCACAGCGTGACTCGCCACAATCACTTCTAAAAACTTCTTCCGCCCCCACTGAGCTTTTGTTTGACAGAAAAAAGGCAATAAGAGGACTTAATTACTGATCGGAGATGAATGTCTGCGTCTTTGTTTAAAATATTTTTATTTATATTTTACTCGTGGCTCTGCCTCTGTCTTCAAATGTAAATAACTAAGAACTGGTTGTGATGACCGGCGTAACTCCGACCGCAGAGTTTTGATGTAATATACAAAATGGACTATCTGGACTGTTATAATGTTCTTTCAACAACGTAATGTTACATTATCATCGAGTATTACGATACACTAAAAATATATTAAACAGCCCATATATCGAGGAACGCTAAAGTCTATATGACATCACGTTAATAATTTCATATATCCCATTTTAAATAGATCAAAATGCCCTCCTGCTCGTGGAGGGTGTGTCATGTGTCATCTAACACTCTTAGTTATTTATATTCACATATTCACATTTATTAAGTCTAGTTTAAACCGACAGCCGACCTTTGAAACGAAATATATTAAAAAAGTGACTCAACGGCGTCTACATTGAATAAAGCTCCCACTAAAATGATTTGGTGCCGTTAAAACAAGCGCCCGTCCGCAGAAAATATTAAAGAAACGAAATTGAAAATCTAGATCCAAGAAAGTGGGTGAAATGAAGCGATAACTTAGAAATATACTGGATAGCCCCAAGATATTCAAAAGTTTTGGGTTAAACTGCAGTACAGCGAACTTGAAGTCCCAAAGCTTGGATGAGAGTTGGCCTCCAGCCAGAAGCAAAACTGGGAATAAAATTGAAAATTTAAAACGCGCCCGACTTAATGATTCTGTCGCGAAATCTTATTAGTGTTATAACTTTACAAAAAGAAATAAAAGTTAATTGCTTGGCACAAGACTACAGAATTCCGTTTTAAGTGCTGACCGAAATGAGTCGATGTAAATTGGCCTCTCACGGGGTTGAAGTGCTCGACTTCTTTTGTTCGCGAACTTTTCTGATCTTGAAATATACTGGCTCCCGACCCTCGCGCACTCACTAGCAGCGCGACTGAGGAATGTGCTTTTGAATATACCATTGCATTTCGCGTTTTCTTAGAATTGTATGCCATACATGTTTAGTTAAGCGTTAACAATTTCGTGAGTTATAATTAAGCGCTCAAGATTAAAACTACGTTCATAATAAAAATGAATTTACAATACATCCTTTATTGTATTTTAATATTAAAACTGTTTCGTTACTGAGTGACAGTTAACGCACATGTGGAGTTTTTGGGCTTAAAAAGTAGATATTAGAAATATAGAGAGTGTAGGGAAGTAGGAACTAAAATTCCAACGCAAGCGGAAAAAACTTGATTTTCTGTTTTATTTTTAAAAGGTTACGTAAATAAACGACGACGACGACTAGTTCCTCAAGGTTGCCAAAGTCAGTCTTTTATTCAGAGCTTAGCTCAGGAAAGCGCAAACCCGGAGGACAATTTCTACGCTACAAAGATGTTCTGAAACGCCACCTAACATCCTGTGGGATATCTTGCGATTCTTGGGAGGAGCTTGCTACTCAGAGACCGGAGTGGCGAAATGCTGTCAAAACGGGTATTATTAATTTTGAGCGCGCTCGCATCGAACATCTTGACGCCAAACGCCAGATTCTGAAATCTCGACCCAAGCCCTCCTATAACTACACTTATAATGATAATGGGCAGCTTCACTGCGCTATCTGTGACCGAATCTTTAAAAATAAATTTGGTTTTGCAAGTCACATTCGCGCTCACGAACGTCGAAATATAAATTAGTCGAAATATAACAGTCTGTCGCCGTCGACGGATACGTCTGGGAGGACATCATCATCATCAATTATTAAGGACTACAAACGTATACACTATATTGGAAGAAGAGTAAAACCTACAGAATATAAAATATAAATTAAAAAGATGATTTACTCAGTGATATAGATTCCTAGAAGAATATATTCCTCAGTGTATTATATCCAGACTAAATAAATAAAAAACTCATAAAATAAATTTAGAAATTAGTTGTAGCGTAGGGCACAAAAGTGTACGATTTTGAACACGATGGTTATCGCTTCGATTCCCACAGAATAGTCTGGTGCCCACCCTAGGAGGTTTTCTAACAAATCAAAAAACAACGCTTACACGAATATATTTATACAAAGGTAAAGCCTGGACTTTACATTCGTTTAAGTTACGTTTTTTCTGAACTTGGCATTTGGCAAAGGGGGTGTTAAAGCACTCCAAACCTACCTAAACCTACAAATTTTGCGTTTATAGTCAGCCGCTGTGCCACAACAAAAAATCTAAATTGAACAATGTTAACTCTACATATATGGTAAATGTAAGCATTCCCCCGAGTGAGGTTCGAACTCACAACCCTTATATTCATTAACACGCTTCTACAATTACCCTAGTATCTAACCTAATACTGATCCTTGTTCCAACAATGGAACAACGTATAAAGTTAGTGCAATATACCGTCCACTATCCCTGCATTTGGTACATAGTCTAAATTTCCCAGGTCACTTATAACATATAGTCTCTATGACAATAATCGTTAACGGCATTCTCCAAATACACATGAAACTATGTTTAATCAAAGCCAATGGATATGCTAGCTCTGTTACACTTTGCAGAACTATTGCCTTATTCTCATTATATGAGTACATGTAGAGAGATAATACACATGTTTTTTTTATTATATTATATTATGTTCTATTACATTACAGAATTTATCTCTTTTATCATTTTTATAATAAAATTTATTTAAACTAGTTCAGTCTGATCTACACACTTTCTCTGGCATGTTGAAAAGTTAGCAGAGAAAGACTAATGCCATTACACGCCGTTCTCTGTTTTCCCCATAAGCGTATGCGTAATTTGTTAAAGATAACAGTATAGAGTACTATAATATTCATGGTTTCCATCGTAGCGTATATCGTAAACGAGGTTTAATGTGAACCGCCTGCGTCTAATACGGCAATGGCTGCTGTGGGTACAGTGGATACTAAGATTTCACGATCACGCTTATCCCGCATATCGCAACATAGGTAAGACTATAAGCGGGAAAAAATAAAAAAAGAAAACTTATTTCTATATATTGAATTTATTAATCTACATGCTTATCATTTATAATTTTGCTAATGCATGATAGAACAAGCGTTTTAGCGAGGTTTAGTTATCAATATATTTGAAATATCATATTTATATAAAGGTATAAATATTTTCTCTGGAGGAATTGAAATCTATAACCACTGTGTTTAGCCAGGTTTATTGTTACAAGTAAATTTTCTTAGTGTACTCTCAATTTGATAAAGTTTGCCATTTTGTACAGAGGATTCTTATTTGAATATTTCATTGGAACTAAGTGGTAAGAATATGCCTTTTCCAAACGTTTTCCATTTACATATGCGACTGGTGTGGAATCGATTTACACTCGGATAAAACTTGGCGGAATGTCCTTACTTTCACTCCCTGCCCTGCTATACATCTAAATAAACTCAATATTATAACTATATACTCGTACATACATGAATATTTCCATACGATAAGGCACTTTACACAAAGTACCGCCGCTATTTAAATACAAACAGCGATATGAAGTAAGAACACGTATCGATTTATTCATGAAGTAGAAACTACTACTATACAGTACACAGTATACAATAATTCAATGAGAGTCTGATAACATCTGTAAATGTTATACTCGTATACTTACTAGGGAATAATTTGTGCAGAACTAAAGGAACTTGCTTTGTATATTTATAATTCATATATCAGCTGTATTTTAGTAATGCGTTTAGAACTATCTTACGTAAATTACATTAGTTATTACTCAATGACAGCCTGATATTGCAGCCGGACAAAGTCGCGGTTGTAGTGGGTTCGATCTGCAGTCAGGAGAATGATTTATTTCTATTTCCTCGTTCGGGTAGAACGTCTTGAATTCGGACGATAAATGGACAATGAAGTGTTTTAACACTAGATTCTCTTCGCCAATACTGCTCTTCAGGAAGAACTTCAAATTGCTACGAAAATATTATTGTTACCTTAATAAGTTAAACCCTTAATTTTCAAACGATGGATAAGTAGTGCGTTACGTTTACCATCTTTCACGCAATTTTAAGACACTGCATATTAGGAGCGGAACTTAACGCTACGTTTCATCTTAAAAGAACTTAGATTATTTGGATATTTTCCAAAAAAATACTTTGGAAAAACGGCTGCAACATTACAACCAGATTTTTTACACATACCAATATAAACAAGTTCGAAACGTTCCATACAACATCCGAGTTACCCATTCGGTATAAAATATTTGTAACAAAAACACTACCTCCTGCTATCAGTTTGCAAACTAGTTCTCCAGACCAGACGCTGTTTTCATTTGATATTTCGTAGAGTACAATTTAAACTTGGGCTTTGCAAAGTTTTAGTCAATGTAACCAATATTTGTGTGTATTTGGCGCGAAGCTAATTTATTAATTTTATTTAAAACTAGTGGGCCCGGACGCGGCTACGCCCGCGATAATATAAGCCTAAATAATTAAAATAAGTTAAATAATAATAAAAATGGAGATTTATTATTAGAAAAAATATCTGAGTACCTAACCGAAATGAACAAACAAAATAAGTAAAAGTAACTAAAGGAAATTCTTACGCGAACTAAACATTCTTCTATATTAAACAATTATTAATTTTTGCGAACAATATTAAATAAAATCTCAAATGATTAAAATTACGATATTTTAAGTGCATAACATCGGTATAGATAACCGAACTGAGTCCCTGTTCGCGTCGGTCATACTATACCACTCGTAGGCTAGGTCATTTGGAATCAGTGACATCTTAATTATTTATTAGAATGTTATACAGTAAACTATAATTTGCATCTAGATGAAATGCTAAAAGTGACTATTATATTTATTTTCATAAGGATGAATATTAAACTATAGAAATCATCTAATTTTTATTAATATATACAAATCTATATCGGCGCGCGCCATGTATGCATTAAGCAAACTCACTTTGAGTGACGTTTTCTTAAAACAACAAACTTTGCAAGCCGTTGCTTAGCAACGCGTAGCGACGATTGTTATTAACATGGCGGAATAAATTCCTTGTCAAATTAATTATTTTAATATATTGGTATGTATCGAAAATATTACAAATATGAGAAAAAAAAGTATCCTATGTTCATCCCGAGACCCTCAAGTATCTCTATATGTGTATTTTATCACGATAGAATTAGCGGTTTGGGCCTGATTGCGTAAAAGACAGACAGACAGAGTTACTTTCGAATTTATAATATAGGTATGGATAAGGCAGGCGTTAAGTCTGACCACTTATAAACACTTACTTCTGTTTGCCTATTTATAATTAATTTTATATTTTCTACTTAAACATAATACATATATCTAATATTACCTATTCAGAAACCATAAAGATTATTCCCTGCAAATGGAGTGTGTAACACATATCGGCTGTATTTCAGAATTTCATTGCAGCAAACCAGTTTGAAACTGTAAGGCATATCTGGTAGCCGCAAATACGTGCGTCATTTTGTTCTCGTAGCTATCTCGTGGATCGCCGCAAATACTCTACTGTTACTATTTGAGTTTTGATACTTAAATATTTGTTGACGTAAAAAATATTTTATGTACAAATAAAAAATGTTTACGCATTATCTGAATAATTATAACATAGTAGGCTGATAGAACGTGGTGTTAAGACACTCTTTTCCTCTTAGTTGTGGAAACACGGAGCTTGCGGTCCCGTTTTTTCTTTCGAAGGGAAATGATAATAATTAATAATTTTAATGTTAACAGTCTTATCAGTGACATCGAACTTACGACCAAAGCGTTAACAGAAGTTAAAATATACTATAATATTTTTAGAAACACACATAGCATTATCTGGGAACATAATGTTAAGATACTGCCATCCAATTAAGATACTTCCGTTCCTATATTCTTCCTTCCTAGAGGAATTACAAATTGAATGGCGGAACTCAACGCCATACTTTTTTTTCGCATGATAAAAATACAATATAAAAGTTAATTAAAGATTAAAACTGAATCATAAAGATAAATAAAAATTTTCAGAAATATTCTTATTGCCTCGATGTTTTCATGTGCCAATTCACCTATCATGATAATAGTTTTCAATCAGGAAATCGACAATTTCATCACTTTCAATAACATTCGATTCCATTTATTTAATTTCATTGAAACCTTATAATTGAGGCCATTGTGATGCAGTAGAAACTGCATTGTACATGAGATCGGCTTAGGTTCAGTCTCCCGTTGGAAGAATTATTATTTTGTGTGTTTATTTTTAATTCTTGGGATATAAAAAGCAGCATTGGGTTTTCCCTGTAACCTGTAATATTTCAATAAATATTTCTTCTTTCTTTAATTTGTCGATTGTCGTTTCGTACAGCATTTATATAACATTTTCTAGACATTGCATATAGTAATGGAACTCAACCCCGTACTTCGTATTCTTACCGAGAATGAAATGAAAATAATTGATTGCTTTAAGTGGGAATCAAATCTACACTGCGCCGCGATAACCTGTGTTATAAATATTTCTTCTAAGTAAAATAAACACATAAACCTTGTATGAAATTATTAAAACATTACACGCCTCTAGTATTTTACAATTTTCGTTTTAGTTTTTGTTATGTTTTTATATATTTTTATTGATTTTGACACCAAATAACCCAAATTGGAACTAAAACTGAGTTTACTTGACAACACTTCGTCTGTATACGATACACTAAAACAGCGAAATCTCAGGTTCACTTTAAGTCTGACAAAGTGAAACTTTGTGTAAATCTCAAATTGGTTGCTCCCAGGAACATTTGTGCAGTTGATAGAATTTAGACGTTGCCAAGATGGTATCTCTAGCGCTCCGTACGTACATACATACATACATACATTTATTAAGATATTCTTGAGTTACTTTGAATATTATACTATCTGGAATTAAAGCTGAAAATGTTTCGATTTTTCTACTGGAAGCATTAGAGAAAGATTTTATTATTATTTATTATATTATATTATGTTCTATAAACGGCTATGTTATCAGTAAAATACGCTGTTTTTATATTGATGACTTATTTATTTATATATTCAATATTTTTTTGTTGTCCTAATAATTGAAACGGCGCGTATTGTGAGGAGGTTCCTCTTTCTGGAGGCCTAGCCACCGCACCGCCGCGGTGGCTAGGACCCTTGTCCCGCCCTCGGAAGTGTTTTTTTTTTTATATTTTTAAATATATTTTTTTATATTAACTTATATTTAAAAATGTAAAATTTATTCTCTTATATGATAAAAGTATATATCGTAATAGGCAAAATAAATTTATAGAGAAAAATTGAACTTACTTTCTTAAAACATCAAAAATATGTTAAAAAAAGAAAAAATCTTTCTTTTCCTCAACAACTATTAAGACGCTTTCGAGTCATTGCCTGTTGAATGTCAGAACTCAACACATCATCACACACACGGGATCAAACCCACGACCATCGGGATTACAGTCGGTCGTTATTGCACCACGATGGCTTCAGCAATAATAAAATGTACTATACAAAATCAAAACAATTGCAATCTAATTAACTATCAAAGCTGTAATTCCAAAACTGAGCTGTTACTTTAGATCCCGGAAACGTCACAGTGTGGGGGTGACGCGACACTCGAGTCTACAATTTCTGCCTTTGTTCCTTGTGATTGCTTCATCGACCAGCAAAGCTAGGGTATCAAAAGACTAGTTTGCGTGAATTGGGGTTATATTTCCATTAAGTGCTATTAAATGTATTATTTTTTTTAGTTTCATATTACATGTCGTATAGATATAGGTTGGCAGAGTTAAATTAGTTTTTGGAGTGATAAATACTTATTTGTTCCGAGTGGGAATGTAGGTTCCCTCTGTGTACTCTGCTGTGTGCGGGATGAAGCTATACATATATATATTTACAAACACGTCTAAAGAGGGAATATCTATTTAACGTTAAACGCTAACAAAAAATGGCAACAGGGTAGGAGTATTACCATAAGCGGGCGCAGTCGTTCGCCGCAGCCGCTCGCGATCATCGCTGAATTATGAATTTGATGGAACATTATTTTTTTTACATGACCTCTTTAAATTGTTTCCTTGTATATGTGTAGGTCACATAATATATTTACCTGTTATAAGTGTCTCTATGAACTTGCTGGGGCAGCACTGTATACTGTTACTGAATCTCTTTAAAAATATTATGTGTCTACTGGTTACACCCTTTTATCGTGAGTCATCCAAAATCTTTTAGTGAGTTTGTTTCTTAACAGAGTTAAGAAAGTTAAATTTGCTATACATGAGTTTTACATAATGCCGACTTCGCCCGCTTGAACTATATCAATATTTATTAATTTTATTTTGAATTTCCAATAGGACCCGTACATTCCTATGAATTTATGAAGTTTTTTTCTAATCTATCAACATGTCAAATTTCAACTTTCTAGGTCCAGTAATTTTATCTATGCGTCTTTCTTCAGTCACTTCGCAATGAAGGAATCATATTATATAGGGATATACATAATTATGTAGAAAACTCTGTCCACGTTGAAATAAAAAACGACCCAATTATACGTATTCTATAAAAGCACGCTACAGTTTTTTATATTTGATATAAAAATATAAACATTTTCACAAAAACTTAGCAATTTCAGTAAAAACTATTTTATATTCAAATACGCAGCGTAGTTTCCCTTCTACCTCTACCTGCCTCTATATACATATATTTAAATAAAGATTATCCAGCAGACGCTGCCTCCGTACCGCCCGTAGCGTTCCTAGATTTTCACCTAAACGATACAATTTCCTCTTTTATTTGTTAGAATGTGTTAGTATTTTTGATAAAAATATGATTACAGTAAGAAATTTTTAATAATAATTTAAAAATAGCCGCATTTTGCAGTGTCTGTTTGTAAAAGTGTCGGTTGTGCTTTCGTATTCCAAGTAAGAGGTTATATTTAATGCTTTTTAAAGTTCGTAATGTATTGAAATTTTTAAAGAGTTGTATATATTTAATCTAAAACAGTTATAATCTAAATACTTGTAGTTTAGATTATAACTGCGCCTGCGACTATATTTCAAATAATATAATAATAAAAACTAAATATTTTTTAAACGATTTTAGAGATTAGCGTGTTCAACCAAATTAAAATTTTCAGCCTTACCCTGTATCCCACATGTAGCATGATATGCGGGAGTAGCCCTGCGTTAAACACTCCACTTCCCCAATTCAGCAATTTCTGCTGAATTCTGGAGGTATTGCGTGTAGAGTGGTGACGATAGCAAAACGAAGAAATAAAAAATATTAAATATTTCATTTCCTCGAGTGGTAATCATATCACAAAATCGCGTTTACATCACACCCTTGCGCCCCGCGCTACGAACGGCCTCAATAGAAAATAATAATATTCCTACTTTTGTTTGATATAAGCTAAACTCAAAACTTCTCAATTTTACATTTTTCACAGAACATTTAATACAATCTGTATGACTAAATAATCTTAGATGAACATAAAGATATGGAAAGATTGGCAACTGTGTCTACTAGATAAACGTCTAAAGCGCGACGGAAACAATTGAACTCGTCGTAATAACAATATCTTTCATGGATTGTACGCGTTTGATTTATTTATCATTTTTCTATTCTTTGAAATAATAAAAATATGCTGAAATCTGTACATTTTATTCCTTATATTCAAATGCTAATGCAGGCTCTGATAAAAAAAGTGGCGTTGAATTCCGCCATTCAAAGTTTGCAAGACTGGGCGGAAAATAGAGAACATAACGTCTTGGTTCCCTCTGCCTACCCTGCTACAAACGTAAAGCGAAAATAAAAGAAATAAAACCGGACAAAACAAAATAAGCACGAGTCGGGCTCGCCCATTGAAGAGATCTCGAGCTTTTTCTGAAATTCAACCTTAACTTAGCCAGAGCCCTTTTATCTGATACAGCACTTGAAATAGCGGCCTTAATACCGAATTTTAAGACTACAGACCACAAGTGTATAGTTTTTTTCCTGAACTAGTATTACCTGTAGATGCTAGATGTTAACATTCATAATTCTGGGTCAACCAGATGTACCCTATTAATGTTGATTCCTTTTATAGTTTCGAAATACGCTATGTGACGTACGTATGTGTAGAATATAAAGATGTTAACCGAAGCGTTTACACTCAATCGAATAACAACTATAATACCTCATAGATACATTCTCACTGGAAAGTAGAAGTAAACAACAAGTTAGATCCCGCGTCGGCAGCAACTGAGATATTGGTAAAGTTATGATGTTGCAGACACTCGGCCGACTTCCAATACTTAGTTCATGTTGGGCTGTCACTTAGTGTTTACATGTGGCCTTCATCTAGATATATTTTAGTGAGAGATTTTTTTAAGATAGTTTGGGCTTCGATTTCTCGAGGAAATGTTTTAATAAGTCAAAATATATTTCGTTACGCTATTTGCACGCCATATCTTTTAATAGGGTGAGTATGACTGCTTTCTTACTATAATGTCGTTTTTCCACTAAAATTATAAAAAATGATGCGTTACTAGGTTCACTAACTCTAAGCAGCAGTACTTAACTTTATATAATCACTAGCGACCCTCTTGCGGCTTCGCCCGCGTTTACTACTGGATTATTCATATAATGTATGTTTGCAAAGCACTTAAGATAATGTGAAAATTAATTAAACCTTAATGCAACCCGCATTTTCGTAGTTTCAATAAGGATTTTCCAATTGTTTTACACAGCAAGGATTTTTTAGTAGGTACCGTAATTTTAAATCTGAGCTACTAATCTTTTCAAGTACTTATTAAAATATATTTAAATGACTATTTTTAGATAGTTAAATGACTATTTTCAAACGGAAGAAATTATAAACAAAAACCTACCTACTAATAACTACTATAAAAAATATGAAACCAAATATATCGCGCTGAAATAATACATTCAACTCGAATTATCCAATACGTGCAAACGCATCTAAATCTTCGTTGCTATAAAGGCAGGCGAGTTTTTTTCGAGCTTGTGGTTAATGCTGAAGAGGGTATTCTGTCCCTGATGAAAAGCAAGCACTACGTGGCTGCCTGTGAGGAAAATTAAATAGAATGCATCGGCCGGGAATCGAACCCGGGCCGCCCGCGTGGCAGGTGAGCATTCTTCCACTGAACCACCGATGCGTGTAAGGCAGGCGGGCGAGGCGGAGGCATGGCGAGTGGCGAGCCGTTTCGCAGCAAGGATTTTTTGATATTGTAACAACTTCTAAAGTACTTATTAAAATGAAAAACAGTAAAAGACAATTTTGATCTATATTAAATGGCCAACGTAACTAATATACTTATTTATATGCTGAGAGTAAGGGATAAGTGAAACTTGAGTCGATACAGCTGAAGTGTCAACGGCGTGATGTGTCAACAATTAAATGCGTTTTTCTCTAAAATTATTCGCAATTTCGAAATTGTGTAAAAAGCAAATTTTATCTTCGTTTAACGTAGAAAATTAATAAAGTATTTTAAAAGATAAGGATTAATACCATTATGGAAAAATATCCCACACAATAAAAAATATATTGAAATTATTATTTTTAGACAGAAAAATGATCACTACACGTTATTCTTAAAAGATACGAATATGCCGTCGCGGACTTTTTTGTAGATCTTATTAAGAGAAACAATACTCCAGTACAGTTAGTACTTACCATTATAGCAGCGCATGCGCGAAAGTGTCTCAACGGGTAGGACTTTATACATATTTATCGTATTTATGTTAATTTACATAAGAATGTACAAATAATAAACTATATATAAACCTTCTACGAAAAATACTCGACCTAATGGTGAAAACCGCATCGAACTCCGTTGGGTGGTTTAGAAGAAGAAGAGTTAGAAACAACAGACAGACACGAAAAGCGACTTTGTTTTATAAGATATAGGATATGAAATAAGGATCATCGAATAATTATTATAATATTTTTATCAGTTTTTGAAAGTTAGTTTAGTCTTATGTGAGTTGCTAATGCTTAAAATATTTTTAACCGTACAAAATTGAAATAATATTATTCTTTTTAAGCTTCACGCTATAGCCTTGATACTTTGATGATACTTAGTCCTCACTTTCGAACCTACAACCGCCGCGCGTGGCATTTACAATCAGACTCTGTACAGCTACCCCACTGATGTGTTTATTATTGCATACTGGCTGCACTACTGTTTGTGCAAATAATCGCTTCATTTCATAAGCTAATAAGTTTAATGCATATTGTGCCTGTATTACTAATATGTGCAGTAATATTCAAATGGCCACATATTATTAGTTAGGACCTATTATCATAAATATTGTTATTGAGATCTATAGTTAATATTATAAAACTGTAGTTGGTTTCATGGAATGCTCTAATCTCAGGAACTACTAGCTTAAATTGAAATTTTCTCTCGGTATTGCCTTTTATCGAAAGATGCTATAAACATCCTTTTAATCGTTTCGATGTAGGCCACTTAGAATATGTCACCTGTCATTTCCATTCAACCACGGAATCGAGGCCGCAAGTAAAAGCAATCATTATAGACTTAAACGTTGTGTGCCTTTTTAAATAGCATAACCTATTTTTTTTACGTTACGTTGTATCCCGCACATACATCGCATTGGCACCTAGTATTAGGACACTCTTTCTCCATTAAGAAATTACCCACTTTCCGCCGTCACCAGAACGAAGAAATAAAAATATTAAATATTTCATTCCCTCTAGTGAGAGTCTAACCCTTCTTCTCGTCTAATCTTTTCTATTTATTCAACGATTGTAGTCGTCTTATATATCTTTTATGTACAGACAACGATCCGTTACAATTATAAGTATATATAATAATTTTACTGAACACAATCATATTAAAACTGCGCTCCTGATTTCAAATGCCGACATTTAATAGTTCGTTACGTTTATTACAGAGTAATAAGATTTGATTAAACTAAAATACATGGAAAATTAAATCTTATTTTACTGCTATAAAGTCAAATTTGCTGTAAGTCAAATGTTCAGGAAAACATGGGATCCTCTATATAGAATGCATATGCTATTGCCGAAATTTCATTATACGTTTCAAATATCGGTACGTAACCCTACTACGTAACGTACGTAATGAAAGCGGTATGGATATTATGGACAAAATATATGATATTTTATTACATGTATGTATGAGGCATTTTTGAAGCATTTTGGTGTTGGGATAATTTGGAAGATTTTTTTATGTATAGTATCAACATGTATGAATATTATATGGATGAATGGTAGATAGTCCACACAAAAAAACATCTCAATTAATCCAGGTCTGAGATTAGCACGATCAACAACAAACAAGCTTAATATTATATAGCTACAATATTAATATAGATATAGATTGAAAAGAATAAGTACATAGTAACAGGATTAGAAGCCGTATTTCATACTATAATACTATAATTACCAAAATGTGAATTATGTCCCAGTTAACCTTCATATAATATTGCACGTAGGTATTTCGGCGTTACGCTTTGAAGTGCGGCCTTCTTAGCCCCATAGCCCCATACCCCCATACCAAACATCAAGTCGACCGGTACACTAAAAGGCCCCTCTAGCCTTTTAGTGTACAAAGAGGCTGTGGGCGTTACTATGTAGACGTCGATAAGTGGCGTTGTGTAATTGCTTATTAAAAATTATATACAAATAAACGACCTTTTTTTAACTTTCCACACTGTGGTAGACAATACGCGGCGTCTATTTATGTCATTCTACACGCAATGTCTCAAAAATTGGGCAGAAAGTGGGCAGTGCAGGGCAGTGTCTTAACACTCTTCCATCTGCCTAACATGCCATGCAAGAAAAATTGTGAAGTTGCTAGAAAACTAATTTACTTGACGGTCAATGAACCCGTGTATCTTGGAAACCGTTTAAAGATGTATGTCTAGCTCTGTTCAAATATTATACGTTTTCTGTTTCTGTAACTGTATGCTACATATTACCTCGTTACCAGGGCGAGAAGGTGAAAATATTAAATATTTTTTTTCCTCGAATAGGAGTCATACTCCAAAACTTTCGCGCTTGCAGTCGCATCCTTGTGCCTCTGCGCTACTTTCAAACGGATTTATGTGCAAGTAATATTTTTTTTTGTGTGGTATCGAACCCACGGTCATCGCGTTTACAATCAGAAGCCTAAAAGCCTAGCTCTAAGCCTACTCTATCCTAAAAAAATTTATAATAATCATAAATATAAACCTAAATGAAAATATTATAAAACAAAATTACATGAACAAAACGCTGAACTCGCTTACATTCCTTGCAAAATATTTCTTGCATTAAAATCTTAATTCTTAACCTTTGGATTAAATAGTACATCCTAGTGCCACAGTGTTGAGTGTCGAATAAATACTGAACACAAACAAAAAGTAAATAAAGTCTATATTCGCTTGAGCTTCATTCTTGGTCTCTGAACGTATTACAGCCGTGATTACTTTAACACCGTTTTGAAAATATAAATAAAATTCTTGCAGAATTTTTATCAACGTGTGTGTTTGTACGTGACGTGAATACTATAGAAGTCGTAGTTATAGTAATAGTAGAGAAGTTACGGTATTTTACACTTTTATTGTTGTTCTGTGTGTCGTGCGAATCGGAGCTTGATGCAATCTTACTTGTGTTTATACTGTTTTTACTGGAGATTTTTTATTGTTTTTCTACACTTTTCTTTATATATTTTTATTTTAAAATTTTTGTTGTATGTCATTTATAGGTGGGCAGAAGGAACCTAGTGTTGAGACACTCCGTCCCTCAGCATCCGCTGAATTTACGAAATATTGAGCTGAAACTCATCAACGTTAAAATGAAAGTGAATCATAATAGACAACCTTTTTCAGATTTTGTTAGCGTAACTTCATAAAGCTTTTCACCACATCATTACCCATTTCCTAATTAAAAGTAAATTTGCGAGTTAAACATTTGCATTGATTTCAAAGTTTATTTTAATTTCATATAAATGTTGTATTTGCGGAACACTCGAAGCTATATATAAAAGAGTGCTTATTTTGTATCCCAGACATTGAAAGTACAGTCCCATGAAAAAGTGAAAGTGACAAAAATATTTTGTGTTCTTTGATATATTTAAAAATTTAGAAGAGATAGAAGATTGTGTTAATTGTCAATGTCAATTGATTGTCTTAGCTTTCCGCATGAATTCGAGACACTGCTTCTTAGGTGGCGGCACCTTGTTTAATCAGAACATTAGAATAATTCGAAATAATTCATTTTCCCGAATGATGATTGAACATAATACCATTTTACCCAGATTTTACATAATAAGAACTTTGAGAACTGTCGGTGCTTACAAAAAAAATCCTCTTTACCACGCGATTATACATACAAATTACTGAATTAAAACACCGTAAACTTCGAAGCTAGAGGGGATTTTCACGTTCGCCAACAAGCGTGAATAGGCCACGAATGCATTGAGACCGAACACTTTGTTTACCAAAGTGACTACTTCACCGCTCTCCTAATTAAATGACTGTTTGAAACGATTTACCATCTGATGAAAATTTTGCGGTTTTCATAGAAGTATTTATGTTTTAGATGAATTACTTTAGTATTTAAGGGCTTTATGTATAATAATAAAATAAAATTATTTATTATATAATTATAATGTGGAAATGTGCGTAAGAAACAATTAAATTATAAAACTTAATGACTGGGTAATAAGGGAGGCAGGGAAGACATCGGTTCATAGTCGAGATAAGTATTGATGATTTTAGATGAAGATTAGATAAAAAAAACTAAATGAAGACTTCCCAATGGACTACTGCCATCACAGTAGAGTGGAAGGGGGCCTAAGAGATATGCGGAGATCACAGGTTGAATAAGAACAAGCTGATATTAGGCTTGAACTCCATCTATTATGTTTAACAATATTTGCCAAATAAAGAATAATGAATTAAAATAAATTTCTTTAAATAAAATATGAATTTAATTTTTGTTAAAATAAACAATACCAACAAAATGGGAAATTGAACGCTACATTTACACTCCCTTCACCCATAACAGTTAAATTAATTTTAATTACAATTATAATTAATATAGTTTACACAAGCACAATTATATCAACAAATAAATATGAAATTGACATTGCAAATACAATATTGGGGAAAGTGGTGCTGAACGAGCCGTTAAATGATTTTAGTGAAGCCCATACTAAACAGTTGTAGTCTATCGTGATCATAAAGACAGCGTAAGTCTTGCTATAAATTAAATGGACGTTTTTTAGCTTCGCGGCGTGGCATATGACTTTCTTTATTTAAGTCTGTTCAATTATAAATAATAAAAATATTTTATATTAGTGTAAATTGTAGAAATGACTCCAAGGTAATGTAGATTTAAAGTATTCTGGAGAAATATTTGTTATATAGCACTAGGACTAGCGCATAATATTTATTCCCCATCTGCACCTTTCGTAACTTCATACGTACTACTACGTACATAATATAATACATACTATCTACGTGATTATTTTAATAAAATTTTTGAAGCCATAATAGTGAAAAATTTAAAAAATATCCTATATCTTATAAAACAAAGTCGCTTTTCGTGTCTGTCTGGCGTTTCTAACTATTCTTCTTCTAAACCACCCAACGGATTTTGATGCGGTTTTCACCATAAGGTCGAGTATTTCTCATGGAAGGTTCATATATAGTTTATTATTTGTACATTCTTATGTAAATTAACGTAAATACGACAAATATGTATAAAGTTCTACCCGTTGAGACACTTTCGCGCATGCGCTGCTCTAATGGTAAGTACTACATGAAAATAATGTACTGGAGTATTGTTACTCTTAATAAGATATACAAAAAAGTCCGCGACGGCATATTCGTATATTTTAAGAATAACGTGTAGTGATCATATTTCTGTCTAAAAATTGTAATTTCAATATATTTTTTATTGTGAGGGAAATTTTTCCATAATGGTATTAATCCTTATCCTTTAAAATACTTTATTAATTTTCTACATTAAACGAAGATAAAATTTGCTTTTTACACTATTTCGAAATTGCGAATAGTTTTAGAGAAAAACGCATTTAATTGTTAACACATCACGCCGTTGACACATCAGCTGTATCGAGTCAAGTTTCACTTATCCCTTACTCTCAGCATATAAATAAGTATATTAGTTACGTTGGCCATTTAATGTAGATGAAAACTGTCTTTTACTGTTTTTCATTTTAATAAGTACTTTGTAAGAAGTTGTTACAATATCAAAAAATCCTTGCTGCGAAACGGCTCGCCACTCGCGTCCCTGCGCGTCCCGAGACATTTTGCTTATACAAGCGCGTCCGCCGCGCCCGCCTGCCTTACACGCATCGGTGGTTCAGTGGTAGAATGCATTGCAGTAGTGTAGATGCATTCTATTTAATTTTCCTCACAGGCAACCACGTAGTGCTTGCTTTTCATCAGGGACAGAATACCCTCTTCAGCATTAACCACAAGCTGGAAAAAAAAACCCGCCTGCCTCTATAGCAACGAAGATTTAAATGCGTTTGCACGTATTGGATAATTGGAGTTGAATGTATTATTTCAGCGCGATATATTTGATTTCATATTTTTTGTAGTAGTTATTAGTAGGTAGGTTTTTGTTTATAATTTCTTCCGTTTACAAATAGTCATTTAACTATCTAAAAATAGTCATTTAAATATATTTTAATAAGTACTTGAAAAGATTAGTAGCACAGATTTAAAAGTGCTTTGCAAACATACATTATATGAATAATCCAGTAGTTAAAGCGGGCGAAGCCGCAAGAGGGTCGCTAGTTAACTATAAAAAATACGTAATGTATAATATGCATGTACATAATACAATTAAGTATAAAATGTACTTCTAATGACTATTTCGTCTAGCAGTATTTCATTTATTCGACTGCAATGCCGTGTTCACGCAGACGGAATGAAATACGACCTTCGATTTCACCCCACTCTCCCCACGGAGCGTACGTAAGCGATAGCGCTTTGGAAAACAGCACGCTTAAATTGGTTCGATTATACCACTACAAAGTTCAATAAAATGTGAAATATCATCTTTCAGTGATGTTCTGCTATAAACGTAATATACCTACGTGCCTGGTGTTGTGCCTGACTTATTTAAATTCAATATATACATATATTTGTTCAAATATATTTAATAATTTTATTTATAATTTCGCTTCGTAAGTGAAAATTGTGGAATAATGTATTTCTTAACCATAGTCCACATACTCGTAATAACACGTTAGCGGACACAAATGCTATAAAGGGTAGGACGTTTTTAATCGATTGAAAATAAATATTTTTAATATTCTAATATTAAACTAAAGAGTGTGTTAATATACACATTACCCACTTTTGCATCGCGGAGTCAGGTAAAAATATTGGTTTTAATTGAAATATATAGTGATGAACACTCCATTTTTGTAAGGAAGACTATATTCAGGTTAATATTATCAGTATTATTTTGACCTCTCGTATTGTGTCATTTGTCATATTACCACATACTTAACTCTTATTTACATTTAACCACGCAGGCGAAGCAGCAGAAAGAAGCTCGTACTTAATAAAGGAAACATCGGTCGATTAAGTTTCTATTCAACTGCTTTGAAATATAATATGTTAGTTTTCACGGAGTTCGAGTGCTATGTACAATTGCCGTAAAATAAAATTATCAGTATAGTGTTGTAGGTAGTAAGAGATTTGCTTATAAATAGTTCAAGGGATACTTTTAAAAATTATTTTTGTTAATTCGTTTTTGAGTTACGTTAAGACATTTTTCACTTTCTTTACAAGAAAGTGAAAAACGTATCTGTTAGTATTATATTTTTTTCTTCTATATTTTGTGGGCTAAGCAAAGAAAAAACAAGTCTTAACACTGGGCTCTCTCTGCCTACCGCTGCGGGATACAGCGTTAATCTATATATATAAAAGGACTTGTCTATATATATAAAAGGACTTGTCCTCACTGACTGAGGTAAGACGCACGCACAGCCGTAACCGCTGTGCGTAGAAACGTGAAATTTGGACAGATGTTTACTTTCGTAATCTGGACATCCACTAAGAAGGGATTTTGAAAAATTTTAACCCTAAAGGGGTAAAATAGGGGCTCAAAGTTTGTATGGAAAAAAAATAAAATCGGCACCGATTCTTATAAAATTTGAAATTTACATTTTTATAAGTATTTAATTGAATACGTGTTTCATAGTTTTCTAGAATTCTTCCCCTAAGGGTGCAAATAAGGGGTTGACGGTTTGTATGGACAAATTCTTAAATCGCCACCGATTTTTATAAAATTTGATATTTAGACTCTTAAAAATATTTGATTGAACATGTGTTTCATGGTTTTCTAGAATTTACCCCCTAAGGGTGCAAATAAGGGGTTGAAAGTTCGTATGGAAATATCTTTAAATCGTCACCGATTTTAATAAAATTTTAAATTTAGACTCTTAAAAATATTTCATCGAATACATGTTTCATGGGTTATTAGAATTCACCCCTAAATACGCAAGCGAAGCTGCGCGCGTCCGCTTGTCTTAAATAAATTAATAACATGTCTTTTAAGAAATTATTAATTTTTATAGGAAAAATATTTATAATTATATGCAGATTCCGAAACAACGACATCGTCATCATAGAAAATAGAGGAGGGAGTGTCTTGGCATTATAAACGAGAAATGCATACACAAATAAAAGAAAAATAAGCAACCAGTTCATATAATCTAATATCGATGTATTCCAAGACACCGATCTGAGAATCTACGGAGCAAATTAAATAACTCAAAAACATTCCTCAGATAGATTTTATCGGGATCTTTTATTAGATTGCCGTTTAATTCCTTTACCCGGATAGTTCCGTGCCTAAAAGACTAATATTATATTGCAAGTTTATTTGCTTTATTTTCTTTGAATTTTACCATATTAAGTGGTATGCAGAAGGAGTTTAATAATATAGAGCTTCCTCTTTACTACCATTTAGGTATACTGAGTGCCTGATCATAAAATATATTAATTTTAGTTTTTGTAAACCTAAAGAACACCAACCAAGACATTAACTAAATCAAACCCTAAATGTAAACCAACAAATATATTATTAGTAGTCACTCGCAGCTTTGGAATATAATATATTTTTTTTTTTTTTCCGGACTTGAAGTTAATGCTGTTAGCCCTATTGGCCTTTACAGCGACACCGGGTGGGTAGGGCAGAGGGTACTCTGGCCCTGAAAATATGCAGGCACTGTGTGGCTGCCTGTGGAATATAATAGGAATAATCGCGTTTTTAATGCATTTTTGCCGTTCCCGTAGGAGTTTGAATGCTCACCTACACTTTCCAAGGAACCTACCGGCTATATATATAGGCTTATATGCCTCACGTGTGCTTAACGTGAACTTACAGTTTCGTATTATTCAATTATACGATAAATGTTTAAAATAATAACAACTCTAAATGTAGGGGAGAGCGGGGCTAAAAGTTACCGAGGTAAGTTGTTCCGATGGAAATAATTTCACGGGGAAAAATGATAGGAATATTTAGTAAACATATAGTGAAATGCAATGTGATAGCGCACCCATGGCCAGCATATTGAACAATCCAGTGGCACCCGAAACCAGTGGAATAGCACACGGGTGTCGTTGGTACACGATTGTAAATATTTTCGCATTTGATATTTTTGGTCTGTCTCACAAATTTTAACGATTAGCCTCGAGGATTTCAGTATTTTTTTTACATATATTATCTACTATTTCGGAACACTATTTGTAAATTATTTATGTTTTCTAATCTTATTTATATTTAATATTTTTTCAACACGTGTTTTTGGGGATGTTCCCTTTTCTTGGGGCATGTTGTGACCTCGGAAAAACTTTCGTCAATTCATTTGTACCAATAATGGGATGTAAATATTGTAATTTTTCATACTATAAAATATTGTAATTTAGTAACATACGGACTTATGCTCGAAAATCAACTCGAGGTTATGTGTCATATGAGTTGATGCAAAAAGCAGCGGATGTAGTTTTCAAAGATTGCAGGAATAAGATAAAAACTGTTACCAAAGAATTACATATACAGGGTGGAAGAGGCAGCGCTTCTTTTACTGAAACTGCATATAGGGTAAAATATTTCAAACCCAGAAATAAAAAAAATAATCAAGGTACCTCAACAGTTTAGACGCAGGATCTTTTTTTCATTTCACGATTTTTACCCATACCTGTATTTCGTGTGACGCACACATACGTATGCGACGTAGCCGCTTTGTAAGTGTGTGCGTGCCTATGTTATACTTTACAAATGGCGTTTTATTTTAAAACGATAGTTTTATTATTTATTTTGTTTGAAAAAATAACTTTTTCATTTTTGGGAATTATTTTTTTTCCGAATTATATTAGGCTTTTATAGAGTAGTTAAAACTGTGGTTTCATTTAAAGTGGTGCTGACAATTCTACCCTGTATATATTGAGCGCGAAAAGCTAAAGTTATAAAATCTTTCTTTATTATTTTGGTTTAATAAAATCAAAACACGTCTTATTTTATGTAAAATTATGTTTTACTTTTTAGTTCGTTGTTTTTCGGTCCGGTTTTTTTTGTTCAAAATTAATTCTAATTATGATTTTAAGTGATAAGTAATCTTAAAAGGATACTTCTTAAACGAGTGTTGGTTGTGGTGGTAGTGGTTGTTAACAAGTAGCATCTGTTGTGATATGTAAAAGTTGACTCAATTAGGTATTATTTTTGTGGAAACTAATATATTGGTATATTGACAAGAAAATACATAAAAAATATTCGGGCGAATTGGGAAAATTTGAAGTCGGTTGAAACTGAAAACATCTTTTTTGAGGTTGGTTGAAAAGAAATGCAACAATGTGGAATCTTACTTCTGACAATAGTTTTAACAAAGTTTTCTCTTGTAACTATTCCAGTATAATTAAAATTTACCAAAATAAAAACAAATTTTCTCAATTTTGACCGGATTTTATAATCGAAACCTAACCAAACTTTCATCAAACTATCCTTGAAGTGTATCCTTTCAAATAAGAAAAGAATCATTGGATCGGTTGGCGTGATATTGAGTTATTCGTCATTTTGTCGCACACGTACCAATACAAATTTAATACTTATGTGATTTTCTCATAGATACCATTGTCAAAAATAGACCAAAAAAAAATTGGTTCCCACATGGGAAACACTACCTTTCAAATAAAAAAAAACATCAAAATCAGTTCACCTAATCAAAAGTTATGAAGTAACATACTCGTACATAAAAAAAACACAGTCGAATTGATAATCTCCTTTTCTTACAGAAGTCGGTTAAAAAAGAGTTGCCTTTGCGCCTGGTGATTATTATGATACTGTTGATTATTCCTTAAATAAACAGGTTTTGTTCGATTATTTATTGTTTTTTTATTTTGCAAATAATAGCTTTAAAAAATACGGTAACAATTTACCCCGGCCTGTTAACAACTTGCCCCAAGTCGGGGTAAGTTGTTACTTTCCGACTTCAGTCATAAAAAAATTCATAATAAAAAAGTCTTACAAAGAATACCTCAAATTACTGTTTTAATTGCAAGTCTAGATATGTAAGTTGAATTTGATTATATTGTATAAATACTGAAATCAAGTATTCGTAGCAATATTTGAGGTTAAAAAAAAATCGGAACTTTTGGCCCCGCTCTCCCCTACCTTTAGTACAAATGAAGAAATTAAAAAAAATACAAAATACAGTTCAGCGCCATCTCTTGCTGAAAAGTTGATGGTTGTGGGTTTGATTGATTCCATGATCCCAATGTTAGAGATTGAATAATTCAATTTATTTTAATTTCCCCACGCTGATTGCAATCCGTGGCGTTAGGTTCCTCCAATCAACATGCAATATCTTGAAAATTGAGCGGAAAGGGTGTAATGAAATGTCTTAACAAGTTCCTTTTGGAACTGAACTCGAAAAAATGTATGAAACTGCTCGTTGCTCTTTTATTTACTGTTGATTCAGAAAATACAGGCCTCTTAAATTCTCATTTAATGATTAATTTTCATAATTAAATTTTATACAAAATTTTAACAAAAACCTAAATACAGTTTATTTTAACTGCAAATTTAACGATCAGAATTAACTCCAATCAACTATAAGGCGTGTTCGCGCTTTGTAATTGGGACGAAACATTAATTAAACTGAAAATTCGAAGCCGCACGTTCAATCAGTAAGTTAATACAAGCGTTACAATTGCAACGGTCTTTACTACACATATTATATCGTATACTCGTTTATTCCCGTTATTTCGTTGGTGTGACTGTAAACGCGAATGGTTGTGAGTACTTGAAGAAATTACATATTTATTTAAATTTATATTTTCATTCTTCACTCTTGTGTTGAGGCAAAGCGCGGCGTTGAGTACCACCACTCAACAAGCAACACAGACTCAGCAGGCAGTTCTACTGAGAAGAGCTAACGAGAAATTCAAGATATTATTCAATCGTATTTGATTCAATATATTAATATCGTTCTCGTAATCTTGAATAGAACAGTATGAATAGTAAGCCTTCCAAAATGTTTTACACAAATAAACATACGCATAAATATCCATTGGTATAATAATATAGTAAAAATAATAGTTGTATGTAAAAGATTTAGTAATTCGTGTTTAGTTTTAATTTACTTATTATACTAGCCTTTAGGCTATAATTTACTGAACACAGCAGGGTAGAGAGAATGAATTTAGTGTTAAGACATCCAATTCATCAATTCACTAATCACCGCATATATTTTTTATTCCGTATCTAGAATATTATATTATTAATAATTATACTTACTTAATGAATCCACTCCAATGAGCCACTCTGCTCGCATTATTTCTAAATAAATTGTCAATTGAGCGACAGTCCATCTTAAGTCATAAGCTAGGTTTTCGGCTATGCGAGAAAAACCGAAAAAAGTAGCTTTTTTAAATATCCATATGAATAAAAATGTGAAATAAGTAGAATTATCTCCCAAAAAAAATAAAAAGTTAATTTTTTATTCAGTTCTGAGTGTTTTGTCACTTTAAATTAATCCATTTCATCCAAATGGAACTGGTGTTCAATAATTCGCCCTTTGTTTCTGGCTATCATGCAATTGAAAATGCAATAGTGATTTAGGTCAAGCGGATAACCGCCTGGTGTTGGAATTGCAATGATTCGTCACTTGTATGAAAAAAAATCAAATAATATACTACTAAAGTCGTGGTGTAGGGGCAGAATCGTGTGACGGTAAACGCGACAGGCTGGGGGTTCGATTCTCACTCGAGGGAATTAAATTTTTAATATTTTCCTTTCCTCACTCTGGTGTCGAGGCGCGGTGGTGAACCACGCCACAATACCACAGAACCAACCGAATTCTGGAGGCATTGAGCTCAGAATTTGGCGGAATGTAGGGAGCTAGTAGGCAGTATAAGTGTCTAGACTACTTTGCCTACTCTACATGTTGCTACATGCTTAATTTAGGATGAAGCTGAAAAAAAAAGAAATTAGATATATTTAATAGAATAAACTAAGTTTGTAAGTTGTGAGCTAAGAAGATACATAGATAACCTTTGAAGAGTTTCACTCTTCAGGTCCTATCTCCGTAATCAAACCAGCTCGTTGACAACATATTATTATATTGTCACCTAAACTACGTGTTACTGTCAAGCTTTATAATAATACAATTATTACTTACAATAGGTCAAAGGTGAAATTAAATTTATTACATTTTAGTAAAAAAATTATATAATTATAACTTAGTAAGAGTATGTTGAAATCGTAGCACAGTGAGAAAGTCTCCGACTGAAAACCGTTGATTGTAGGTTTCAACCAAACTCGAAGGAGTGAATTATTTTAAATAGAATTAAGTTTGACATTTTCTTCAAGCAAAGTACTACTCTCTCTATATTATATGTGTGTTGGGTGGCGAACCTCAATTGAAGCAATATCCATGATCCAAATGGAACGTTATCTCTTGGCAGCACATACGGGCATTAGCAAACAAAAAAGAAGTCGAAATGAATTTCATACGTCCCATAACAATTATCGCGGAATGGGTGTGTGTATGTTTGGGCGCATTTTTGCCGCTGTAATATTTTATAGCGTGGCCGTTCGTTGCACGGCCTTTGAAATTGGTACAAGTAGTTAATTCGTTATAAAATTAAATGTAATTCTATGGCAAATATTTAGTACTCATTTCATGGAATTATTTTCATTTCCCCGCTCTGGTAGACAAAACGCGGCGTTTAATTCCGCGACGCAGTATATATAACGTTTCAAAAATTGGATGGATTATATTTTTTAATTAAAACGGTATGGGAGGCGATCGTGGTTCAGTAGTAAAACGTCTGACTTTTTTTTTTTACAAGGGAAACGAGCGTTCGGGTCATCTGATGATGATCACCGCCGCCCACGACCCCGTGCAGCACCAGAGGAGCTACAGGTGTGTTGCTGGCTTTTGAGGTGGAGATAGACGCGCTTTTTGAAGGTACCCATATCGTACCGACCTGGAAACACTGCCGCGGGTAGGCCATTCCACAGTTCGGTAGCGCGTGGAAGGAAGTTTCTACGAAACCGCACATGGTAACTATGGTCATTTATAGCGCTTTTCTTATATTTCTTGTCTGAGTGGTGAATTTAGATTTTTGAGTTAAAAGTCATAAATATATACCTAAATTCCTTAACTTTAGTTATTAATAAAATAGCTGTAATGCAAGTATTCTTCTTATTACCATTCGGCTACGGAACTCTAAACCCGCTTTCCCCTTATCACTTACAGCCCTGTGCCGTCAACAAAGGCGTCGCCAGCGTGTAGCCGGTTGCCAACTGCTCCCAATATTATTATTATCTTTTCAAACGCAACTTACGTCACGGATATGCAGAGAAACGTACTTTGAGGCTGCAATGCAAAACAATACGGATACCGCACTAACTAGCTATTTTATTTGGCATTTTTTCATATGAAATATTTAAATATTTCATTCCTCCATTTATTTTCATTTTTGCGCTCTGACAATGAGGCAGAACGCGGTGTTGTGTTTCGCAGTGTCTTAACAACAAGCAGCTAGGTCCGTGGCTATTCTAGTATGTACGGGAAACAGCATGAAGTTATAAAAGAGTATAAATATATTTTAATTTTCTTAAAAATACTTTTACTAAATTAAACTAAAGCTCGAATAATAGTTTGAGTAAATCATTATGATCAACCGTGACGCTCTCCGCTTTCCAATTGAATTTGTCTATCCTGCTATTAAAGAAAAAAACATACCGTGGTTTCGAAGCCCCATGTAAAAGTTAGTAATTTATATTTTGTTATTAGGTAAATATCTACTAAATGTGCCACAAAACATTATATTACAACCAAATCTCACTACAATAAAGTAACCACCAAAAATAAACCGATTTAAATATTTTTTCACACAAATATTACATGAATCATACAAAATATGGAAGAGAACAAAGAACATTAGTACACAACAAAGCCCCGGCTTGTTGAAACACTCAACTTCAGAGGCATTTACAATGAGAGCTCATTGCCGCTGCTTTAAAAATTACATTTCAGTTACACTTTTATAAGTAAAAGCGTGAATTTGTATGTTTATTTGTTCGTAGAATAATGTATTATTTTAATACTGTATTTACAATGGTTAAATCGATTTATCAGATTACATGGCGGTTGTAAGTTCAAATTCAGCTCGGGGGACTGAATTATTTTGATTTCCTCTCTCTGGTAACAAGACAAATCGCGGCGTGGTGTTTCGCCTCTCGACAAGTCAACACGCAATGTCTCAACATTATGTTACCTCCGTACCTATTTAGACATTTATATTTTCCATTTTCTGCTGAATTCTGGAGGCATTGCGCGCTTCTGTCTCGCTAAGAGCAGGAAATGAAAATATCAAATGGGTACTTCGTTTCTTTGAGAGGGAACCGAACCCACATCCTGTCACGTTAGCATTCGCACGCTTGTGCTCTTCTGCAACAACTAGCCTTAACATGTACCTACAGATATAAACATATACGAGTATATGTATAGTATGTATATATGACATGAAATTAGAACAGCTTCTGGCGTTAGTCCAAAGCCCAGATCATTTGCCGTGACATTAGTTAGATGAAACTTGAGGGATGTTACACACTCAGCTCCTAGATTACGTCACCTGCCACCAGGCTAGACGTGAGCCGCAGATGTGACTACTAAAAATTTTATAAAAAAAATTGATAAAATAGCTATCTGCTCCCTTATTTTGCGTGAAAGTGGAACAAACATTCATCCTCGCAAATTTTCAAATTTATAATATTAGTAGGATATTTGGGATTTACAAGTATTTTTTGTAATCAGCTTAGATTCTTAAATAACAAAATACATAATTAACGACATTTATATAAAACAAAAAAATTCTTAACATAAAGAAGTTAACAATCCAATATATAGGTACAAATATAATTTCCTCCGCGTGAACTAGGTCTCATTAAAAGTTCGCGGCCAACAAAGAACGAGCCCACTGCGAAACAATTACGTTGCCATTGTAACTAAAGGTGACTGGCTGACTGACTGTAACTACTAATAGTTGCCTCGGGCTGTACTTCACTTGCTATTTACTTTTATTTTTTATTATTTATGTTAAATATATTTATTATTATATCATTATTGAGGCCGACGTGGCTCAGGCGCACAAAGTGAGTGCTCTAAGCACGACTGGTTGTAGGTGCAATCCTCACTCGAGGAAAAGAAACGTTTACTTAAATGTATATTTCATTTATTATTATTATAGATTATCCTTCTTATATTTGTCTCATTCATATAATAGCTAAATAGGGGAACCCTTACAGCTTCCATTTAAACTGCGTAAATGAGGCCGTCAAGGGGCAGCAGAACCCACACAGTCTGGTTATAAATATGTCGACCGTGGGTTCGATTCTCACTCAAACATTTGGTGGTTATATTATTTATAAACAATACGTATAATGTAAACATTGTCTCATAAGCTTTCCTTCGAAGCTTCATCGCAAAAGTTCCTTGCAACGTTCGCTCCGTGCCGACTGCAGACCTCTCCAAGTAAAGACGTCACGTAACATTGTTTTATAGTTGCTTGACTTATATCGTAAAGTGTGTTCGTTTTATTGAAATATTTTATACGTTGGATACGAAAAACATTTTTATTGCTATATTTGTTTGTTATTTTACTGCAAGCTATAAAAAGATGATAAGATAAGCTCATATGTATTATACGGCGGTATAAAATGTTCAAGGCGGTATTGCATTTCGTTATATTATGTACAAATATGTAATATGTTAATGGACTAAAAGAAAGTAAGTTACTTAGGTTCAAACCCAAAGGGTAAAAAGTGGAGCTTGATTTTGTGATTTAAATTTATTTTGAGTGTTGCCAAAGTTTGAGTACAATACAATATTCTATATTTCTTTTACATGTTATTTTTAGAACATCGGGTTCTCTCTCTGTCCTTCTATACACTCCACAGGTCACCAACATAGGGTTTGCTACGATGCGTAGTTTTAACTGTGTTTCAGTCACTTTCAATATCAAGAAACAAAAGAGTCAATATAATATTAATAATAAACAATGTATTTTGTATTTAACTTTATGAAAATAAAATTCTAAAGTATAATTTCTAAATGAAACATAAAAATAACTAAATACAGTCTACTAACTGGAAATTATGAAGATTTTTTTTGACCTTGACGCTGTTCAGCGATGAGTGATGAATCAAAATGTTTATAGTCATTGCTTACTTGGCGCCAACTTGAATATGTCAGATTCTGTTACTTTCAGGCCTTATAAAAGGGGAGGTAGAAAGAATTTACTATTAGGACACTCAGTTCTCAACTTTTCACTTAAATTCCAGACATTGTCAGTGTATAGTGTAAGAGAATTGTCAGTTTTAGGACACTTTATAAAATATAAAAGTAATACCAACATAATTATTTGTAAAAAGAGTGGGGAATGGCTATAAATAGAGCATGTTTTTGATCGATCGGCCATTACGTCGTTACTCTGCCTCCTGTAAGGAGTAAAGTTGCCACAGTGTCTAAGTGTTTAAAAGTTAGTGTAATCGCTGTTACTGTGTGTTAAAAATAAGTTCACGAGTGAAGAGTAATGCTGAAACTGTCTAAAGTGTGTATTGCGGAGCGTATAAAACGCGTATTTGTGAAAGTGTAACAATAAATCGTTATTGTAAAGTGCTACCTTTCATTTCTCCTCCTGACATTTTTACAAATGTCAGAAGTGGGATCCAACGCCATAAAAATGACTGGTGTTTTATCTACGCCCCAGCGGACCGACCGGAGAACGAGTAGTGACACGGAACGTGTTCGTGATCGTGATCATAGACAAAAGAATAGAAGTAGAGATATCGATAGCTGTGAATCTCGACAACCCAGCCAAAATTGTGAGTACAGCAATCGTAGTCGTAGTCGAAGGTATAATCATAGTCACAGTCGAAATAGTAGTAGATACCGTCAAAGTCGCAGTAGACATGGACGTGGGGAAGAAGGACGCCTCAGCAGGCGTAGCTGGAGGTGCAGCCGTAGTCGGGTTCGGCAAAGCTGCAGCAACCGTGTTCGTGAGCGGAACTCACGTGACGAACAGCATATTGGCCACCAGCGTGATGACCATGCGGGTTCTTCATCTAAAGAAGACAACGATGATCGTCGTGCTTCAAGTAAGCGTCACCAGGAAGGTACAGATTGTATTATTAATAATAGTAATATTAGCTCTCAATCAGATTTTGCCAAGTTTGTTAACGCTCTGTCATCGGCCATGACCAAAAACAATACAGATAAATACCAAAGTAATGTTAGCACAATTCCAGAATTCAATCCTTCGTCTAAAAATCAAACTATGTCAATGTGGTTAAACAAGATAAATGAATGTTCTAAAATTTTTGGGTGGTCTGAGAATCAAACTGTTCATTTTGCTTTGTCTAAACTCGTTGGGTTGGCAAAGAAATGGTATGAAAGTCTGCCTTCACTGTTATATACATGGTCTGAGTGGCAAACTAAGTTATTAGATGCTTTTCCTTGCCAAGAAAACTATGGACAGCTTTTAAATGACATGCTCTTGACACGCGCAAAATTTGGTGATTCGTTAGAAGAATATTTTTATGAAAAGTGTGTATTATTGAATCGTTGTGGTATAATCGGAAGGAAGGCAGTAGACTGTATTATTTTTGGTATTGATGACAGAGCAATTAGAATGGGTGCAGAAGCGGCACAATATGATGATCCTAATAAGTTATTAACATTTTTAAAGAATATTAAAATGAGTAAGCGCTTAGATAAAAATATTTCTAATATTTCTAATAATATTGTTAGTAGTCAGAAAAAAACATCTTTTGAAAGACGTTCAAACCTTAGTTGTTATAACTGCGGTCAAACTGGTCACTATAGCTCTAAATGTAGTCAACCGATCAAACGATGTGTCAAATGTCATCTTATAGGTCATTTAGCTAACGATTGTAGTAAAGAAAATCGCGTAAATGTACCAAATCAAAACGTAACCGAAAAAAGTGTTACAATTAATAATGATAAAACGGTTTTAATTATCAATAGTAAAAGTGATGATAAAAAATTTTATAAATGTGCTCTCGTTAACGGAATTGCTTTGAATTCGTTCATTGATCTAGGTAGTAGAAAAACTTTATTAAGGGAACAAGAGGCCCGTAGCATATTAAGTACTTGGAACAAGGATAAAACAGAGTCTTTGATAGGTTTCGGTAATTCTGCGGTTACGCCGATAGGTAGCTGTGATATTCAAATTATTATTGATGGCGTTTCAGCTGTAACGGAAGTGCTTATAGTGCCTAATGAATTTTTACCTAGATATCCACTTTTAGTTGGTCACTCTTATACGGAACAAGCGCATATTATTATGTTTAAAAATCATGACACTTTAAAAATAATGTCTAAACAAAATGATAATAAAACGGAGGGAAAATTTGTTATAAAATTAAAACGTCATACAACATTTAGTGGTACGGTAATTGCAGATGTTTATTGTGAACCATATTACAATGGGGAATTGTTTATAGAAGGTGGAGCAAGGTTAGAACCGTGTAGGGAATATTTTGTTTTAAAAGGATTATATAATTTTAACAATGGAAATGGTAAAGTAATTCTGAAATGTGGATCTCATTTAGATGTGAACTTACTTGAAAACGATAAAATAGCTAGAGCTTTCAAAATTTTATATAACGATAGTCCTACGGTGTTGAAAATTGATGAAACAAAAAAGAATATTTTAAATAAACAGGCCAACGGCAAAGATAACAAAAAAATAGGAAATGAACAAATAATAATAGATGACAATATAAATATTTTTTATAGGGCAAAACTGAAGGATTTACTTAATGAATATAGAAACTGTTTTGCTTTTAATTTAAAAGAATTAGGATGTACAAAAGATGGTGAGCTAGCAATTAAATTAACCGATAGCATTCCGGTAGTATACAGACCTTATCGTCTGTCATTTAACGAAAAAAGAGAAGTACGAGAAATGATTGAAGAAATGATGAGTGCAGGAATTATACGGGAATCAAGCTCTCAGTTTGCTAGTCCTATAATAATTGTTAAAAAGAAAACAGGGGATAAGAGACTTTGCGTAGATTTTAGAGCCCTAAATCGAAAAACATTTAAAGAACATTATCCATTACCTCGTATTGAAGATCAGCTAGATAGTTTATCAGGTTTTAAGTATTTCACTACATTGGATCTCGCCTCTGGTTATTATCAAGTGCCAATATGTGAAGAAAGTAGACATAAAACTGCTTTTGTCACTCCCGAGGGACAGTACGAGTTTAATAGAATGCCTTTTGGTTTGGCTAATGCACCAGCAGTCTTTCAAAGAGTTATAAATAAAATTTTAAGTAAGGCTACGGTAGGTACGGCTATGGCGTACATGGATGATATAATTATCCCATCTAAAACTATAGAAGAGGGTTTAAATAAATTAACAACAATTTTAGAATTGTTAAAATGTTCTGGTTTAACATTAAAATTATCAAAATGTAACTTTTTCATGACTTCTGTAGATTTTTTGGGTTTTGAATTGTCAGAAAAGGGTATTAAGCCAGGTTCAAGAAAAACTGATGCGGTGACTAATTTTCCTCAACCAAGAACACAACAAAATGTAAGGCAATTTTTGGGTTTAACTAGTTTTTTTAGGCGATTTATAAAAAACTTTTCCATTATTGCAAAACCTCTTACTCAATTGCTAAAAAAAGATAATTAATTGGATTAATTGGACTAATGAACAGGAAGAAGCGTTTACACAACTAAAATCAGCTTTAATTCAGAGACCAACTATGGCTCTCTATGACCAAAATGCGGAAACGGAAGTACACACGGATGCGTGCAAAATAGGTATTGGTGCTGTGTTACTTCAACGATCTGATTCAGGTCCATTTCGTGCCGTAGCTTATTTTAGTCGTCAAACTTCGCATGATGAGCCACGATATACCTCGTATGATTTAGAAACCTTAGCAGTAATTTCTGCGTTACAGCGCTTTAGAGTTTACCTACTTAGTCTTGAGTTTAAAATTGTAACGGATTGTAATTCATTACGGGCAACATTTGAAAAACGTGACCTTATCCCTCGAGTTGCTCGCTGGTGGAGCCAGCTTCAGGAATTTAATTGCCACATTGAATATAGGCCTGGTAGTAAAATGAGCCACGCAGATGCTTTAAGTCGTAATCCAGTTTTACATGATAAACAAGAGACAGATTTAGTTAACTCCGTATTTCAAATAAATTCAAGTGACTGGTTAGCAACAGTACAAAATTCTGACCCAAAATTGAAACGCATTATTGACATTTTAAAAGAAAAACAGACTGAAGAAATAACTGATATAAAAAAGAATTATCGTTGTATTAATGAACACTTATATAAAAAAACTGATTCCGGGTTAAAATGGGTTGTTCCTAAAGCTTCACGGTGGAGAATTGTTAAACAGAGTCATGATGATATTGGTCATGTTGGTATAGACAAAACAATGGATAAAATATCTAACGATTATTGGTTTCCAAAAATGAAACAGTTTGTACAAAAATACGTACGGTCATGCTTAGATTGTGCTTATCACAAGGCGAGTACTGGAAAACCTGAAGGGTTTTTAAATCCAATACCTAAAATTCCGATCCCATTTCATACACTTCATTTGGATCATTTAGGGCCATTTGTACGTAGTCGTAATAAAAATAGTTATTTATTGGTAATCATTGACGCATATTCAAAATTTATAATTATAAAACCAGTTAAAGGAACAGATAGTAAGTACGTAATAGCCATATTAAAAGACATATTTCATACATTTAGCACCCCAGTTAGACTAATTACAGATAGAGGTAGTTGTTTTACAAGTCAGCTATTTAAAAAATTTACAAACGAATTAGGTGTTAAGCATATTCTTACTGCTGTCTCGACTCCACGGGCCAACGGGCAGGTCGAGAGGTATAATCGTACTATAACCGGATCATTAGCAACTGCAAATAATAACTGCCCAGAAAATCGGTGGGATGATCATATATCAAAAATACAATGGTCTTTAAATAATACTCTTAATAAAGGTATCGGTCGAACGCCGGCTGAGGTATTATTCGGGTTCAAAACAATTGGCACCTCAGATAGTCGTATTTTAAACTCCATAGACGGGGATTTAGAGCACGAAACTGAAAATAGAGATTTAATTCGTGAAAAAGTTATAGATCATATAAGTAAAAATCAAAATTCACAAAAACAACAATATGATAAACATAGAAAATCACCGCGTAAGTACCAAATTGGAGATCTCGTTAGGGTTTTTCGTAATCAACAGTCAACAGGTCAAAGCAAGAAACTTTTACCTAAATTTCAAGGTCCATATAAAATAACAAAAGTTTTTGATCATGACAGATATGAAATTCAAGATACTCCTATTACAAAAAAAAGTAGAGGCGTTTATAAAGCGGTTGTGGCTGTAGATAAAATTCAACCATGGGTAATGTTTGACCGTCTTTCTGATGATGACGATTCTATATGTTCAAGTCAATCGGATAGTTACAGTGATGACGAATGTGAGTCTCAAAGTAACGATTAAAATTAAGTCTTGTGTAAGTTGTTAAATAAATCTAATTGAGTGTACATAATATCTTAAGATTTAATTAATTAGAAGTATACAATGTGTATTTATGTTACGTAAATGAAGTTTATATATGTATTGATTTACTTATTGGCTTAATCAAGGATAAAGTGAATTGTTATTGATGTACTTAATGCAAGTAAATTGTGTATTTAATTAGAGTTAGTGTAGAGCCGATTGTTCTAGTTTAAGATGGGTAGATTGCCCCAGTTAAGATGGGCAGATTGCCCTAGTGTAAGATGGGCAGATTGCCCTAATTTAAGACTGGCAGATTGCCCTAATTTAAGACTGGCAGATTGCCCTAATTTAAGACTGGCAGATTGCCCTTGTTTAAGACGGGCAGATTGCCCCAGTTTAAGACGGGCAGATTGCCCTAGTTTAAGACGGGCAGATTGCCCTAGTTTAAGACGGGCAGATTGCCCTAGTTTAAGACGGGCAGATTGGCCTAGTTTAAGACTAGTAGATTGCCCTAGTTTAAGACGGGCATATTGCCCTAGTTTAAGACGGGCATATTGCCTTAGTTTAACATGGCAGATTGCCGTATTGTTTGCAAAAGCTATAAATTATGATTGTAAAAGTTTAGTTTATTACTGTTGATCTCTCTTGATTTTATAATAATAAATTATATAAGAGTTATGACTCATAGCTAATATATATATTTTTTTTTGTTCTTTTATATACATTTTTTTTTTTATATATTTTTTTTTTTTGGGGAAACACGAGGTCGTGTTTCGGTGCAGGACGGCCGAACTGTAAGAGAATTGTCAGTTTTAGGACAGTTTATAAAATATAAAAGTAATACCAACATAATTATTTGTAAAAAGAGTGGGGAATGGCTATAAATAGAGCATGTTTTTGATCGATCGGCCATTACGTCGTTACTCTGCCTCCTGTAAGGAGTAAAGTTGCCACAGTGTCTAAGTGTTTAAAAGTTAGTGTAATCGCTGTTACTGTGTGTTAAAAATAAGTTCACGAGTGAAGAGTAATGCTGAAACTGTCTAAAGTGTGTATTGCGGAGCGTATAAAACGCGTATTTGTGAAAGTGTAACAATAAATCGTTATTGTAAAGTGCTACCTTTCATTTCTCCTCCTGACATTTTTACAATAGGATGATCATAACAGAATTTAATCACATTTTGTCTAACTCAAGAAACCTACTTAGAATATTCTCGGCTATCCACAATATACGGTATATCTTCCTAGATAAAAACATTCTCCTAATCTAAATTTGAACCCACAATCATCAACACTATCTTTTTTAGCTTCACGCTGTATACCGCCCATTGTAGTCCATTCCCCGAGTGGGAATCGAACATACAACCTCCGCGCTTACTCGACGGCACGACACGACGGCCTCAAACTACTACTATCTATTCAGAAATTTTAAACCGTATTACAAGAAAAATTCCAAGCATTGCATCATAAAATCTTGCAAAATATTATAATTTCTACCAGAAGTAAGATTAATTGGCAGCCCCTCTCTAATTACGGTCCCTGTCAATACTGATTCATTAGCCTCGACGCGGACGAGGACGCTCTATAATTGATACATGGTGTATCGAGTTGTACTTACTTTTGATTTTATACACTGTCAAGGAAAAGTTTTTATTAGTGACCGGAAAGCAACGGTTCTAGTTTCGATCCCCCACTCGGTACAATCAATTATTATTTATTAATATTTTCATTTTAATTTCACATCACCTCTGGCACCAAGGGAAAATCCCGGCGTTAATTTCGGCTACTCAAAACGTAAATGTAACATTTGAATTGATTACTTTCACATTTAATCAGTCTTAATTACGCCTTAATATTGACAAAAACAATCAGTTTTATAATAATTTCTTGCAACTTCCTTATAAAATCTAAACAGACTTCAATAAACTAAACTGTTGCTAACAATTTACAATTTAATTTAAGTAAAGAATGTTTCATTTCAATACAAAGTAAAGGGAGTTGGGTTCCACTTGGAATAGCCGTTCAAAGCCCAGATTTTATAAGTAAAGAAATTTTCATTGCAAATAAAATTTTATAATTGTTTTTTTAAGTAATTAGTTTTCTTATTTTGTTTAATGCTGTCGTGGCGCAGTGGACTACACTGGTGGTAACTGTAGGTACTGTAGGTTCGTATTCCACTCGAGGGAATGATTACATTTGAACTATTTTAAGTTTACCGCTCTGGCAAGCATGCCGTTGGGATTCAACACTTAACAATGTCTCAAAAGTTGCAAGGAAAGGGGAATAGGTTAAGCTTAAGAGTTAGGTTCCTTCTATAGAAGATTTCTTTCTATTCAAATAAATATAAAGTGTAGTCTATTTTAATATGAACATTACCTCAAATGATTCAAACTCACAACCATCGCTAACCAACGAAAAGCTTAAAACAAAATAAAATTTACACAAATATTCTAGTACAAAACTAAACTAACACAATGTCAAGTTATAATAACGTGTCAATTACACGTTCAGTCTGTGCTCTATGACGGGGAAACGATAGATTGTATAATGACTATCAGATACCATGCGGGGATAAATTGAAATGAAGGATGAGTACGCGCTGGTTGTGGGTACGAGTACTCTAAAGGCCAGTCGAGGCGCAGGTTGTGGGTTAGATCCCATTCGATCAAATTAAATATTTAATTTTTTTTTTCTTTCTGGCATCGAGGCAAAAGCGCGGCACATCTCGAGATAAATAGTCTTTACAGACGAACAGATTGACAACAAAGTAATCCTATAAACGTTCCGCTTTTATCTTTTGAGGTACGGAACCCTTAAAAATAATAATATCAAGTTAAATTCTAAATTTGAAAGCCACTTCATAATTTAAAAGTGACATTAAATTTGTCTATCTAGATAGTTAAATAGAAACGGCGGCGTCAGTGCAGTCGTAACATTTGAGATTAGTGTCGCCTTTAGTACTTACTTACTTAGATAATATTTATATGAGGGAAATATTTAGATGGAACTTATTACGGTTTGATAAATTATAAAACAATTACTATTAACATTTAAAGAACATTTTTACTTTTATTATATTACTGTATCTTTTTCAAAGCCAACCCTAGTTTAGTTTCTGAGATTAGCGCGTTGAACTAAACAAATTATTGAGCTTTATATTGTAAATATAGAGTTAGTCTATTTTTTTAACTAATCCTACATATATTAATTAGTGTTCAATTATAATTAGATTGGTATAAAGCAGATTATATTGGATTACCTATATTAAAATCATTGGGTTCCTCGTGATGCAGTGGGACAGCATGTGATGGTAAATGCGATGGTAGCGGGTTCAATCTCCACTAAGGGGAAGGTAAAAAAGTAAAAAATAATATCTTATTTCAAAATATAATTCGCTGAATTGTTATCATTGAATTTAAGGTCACTTTATAAATTTTCTAAAATTACATTGAGGCCGTAATGGGTTCATTCGCTCTAGTAATAAGACAAAGCAGTAACTTCGTTCCCTGCCTACTAAGCTATCTATATGAGGGATACAGCTTCGAACTAAAAAAAATCACATAATTTCCAGAAAGAATGAACCGGTTGGTTTCTTTTTCTAAGTGATATAAAGGAAGAAAGTCCAATAAAATACTGAAATTGTAAAAAATTTAATTCCCTCGAAGACGTAGTAATAAAGCAATATCTCCGCGTCGCTGCACTAAAAATTTCATTTCATTTGTGAAGTATTATTCCATCGTTTATGTCTATCACTTAAATATGATGATAAATATTTTTATTTCTTCCTATCTTTGTTCTATTTTTTTATATATTTTAAATATTATATATGTCAAATATTTAATAGAGAATCTAATAACTTTCCGCTTCTATTTTTGCCATGACGCTAGTTTTCTTCTCGATATCCCGCTATATGTGGGGTACAGGGCGTTAATTAAAACAATGACCAATAAAAAATATTCAAAATCAAACCCACTATACAAAATCCCTTCAAACGATACTCTAATTGATTGCTCGCTTCTAATAGCTGGAATGTGGCCAATCAATGATCACCATAAAATTACACACACAATTGACTTTTAGATAAACGATCATTAATGCCTTGTTACGTTTATAACACTTCCTATTAGAAGTTGATAATTAGCTATATATACTAGTTTTATATGAATTTATCGATATTTTTTACAGAATAAGATATTTTTTATTGTTTTATAGAATTTATTAAAATAAAATTTATTAATAATATTTTCACATCCCTGCTCTAACAAAGTACGGCGTTAAGTTACAAAGCTAAAAATATGATATTTCGAAATGTGATGGGAAGAGAAATGAAAACGTGTAGTATGTTATTATTATAACTTATTTATCTAAGTATGGAAAAAAATCTTTATAGCTATTATTGCTGTTGTGGATATCGTATATCTATTTGTGAGTATTATTCAAGGGATATTTTTATTTCGGATTTTGAGAACATGAAAATCGAAGAACAGGGAGTCTTAATACTAGTTTCCCTCGACTTGCTGTTTGTAAAAGTAAAAACTATAACGTAGCCTAGTATAATATTGTAAAACAATTTCGTTAAATCATAATTACTCTAAAAAAATTTACATAAAAAAATTTACATAAAAAATTGAAAAAGTAAAGACATTCCTTCCTTTTACTTTACGTTTCTTTAGAGAATATAATATTATGAACGTTGTATATTTGGTAGATTCCTTATTTATGATGATAAGTATTTCAGTTGAATTTTAGAGCTTTCTAGAGATGCGGAGCTGTAGCGTTTCGTAGCATTTTGTAGCATTAGCTCGGGGTCTCGTAGCGTCGTAGCAAAGTATATGCGCGTAGCGATTTAAAAGTAAGTTTCTATTTTATCATTTATGTTATATTAATGTGGCCTCCACATGAGGCAGCGGCACAGCTTGTGGCACAGGTAGGCACAGGTAGACAGTAGTAGGTAATTTCCTTACTCTGTAACGAGATAAAGCGCAACATTGAGTTCCGCCACTTAAGAGAATCAAGTTATAATCTTTTTGTATTTTATTATAACTACTTTAAGATATAGTAGAAAAATAACTAAAACGATAACGATTTTAAATTTTATTTGAGCAGTAACTCAGTGATATATTTTTTCCTTGAACCACAGCATAAAGGCGACTAAGACTACTTGAGAGGTTTAAATCCCATAGCAAAGGATTACCGAGTGACCTCACTCACTTGATATCACTCGCTTTATACAATATATTTATTAAAATTTAATTAAATTTTTACTATTTTTCCTGTATATAATAGAAAGATTTTTTCAATAGATTATTTAACTTAAGCTTTCTTGTTTCTTTTTTGTATTTTTGAGAACGGTTTGACTAAAACTAAAACGAAATGTAAAGAATGTAGTGCAATTTAGAGAAACATAGTATTCCAGATCGATCGGAAATAGCACATCGCTTAAAAACTTTAAATTTGACTTATGTGTATTTTGTTTAGGGAATATTTTGTTTTTTGTTTAGGAGCACTAAAAAAAGGATTTCTCGAATTTTCTTAAAAAATAAAAAAACGAGATTTCCCATTTTACGTCCATAGTCTACGCAAAAAATTTGGGGCGTCGATCAGCTATTTATTTATATAAACATTTATATCTTAAGTTAGCTACACGTTGTCTCCCTAGCGGGGTAGTCAGCCAGGACGGAATAAACACTTTTCTTAATGGAAATTAAACGCACAACCGTCGCGACTAAGTTCACCACTTCACAATTACGTCACACATGTAAATGATGAGTTCCTGTTCTGTTGTTTGTGTCGTTGTCGTTTATAAACTTATAAATATATTCAAATACAATATAGCATAAATATTGTTAAAAGACACTTTATCTTAGATTTTTTTGCCATTTTCCACATTTTTTCAACGAATATACGTTTCACAAATTCCAACGTATTTCTATTAAAAACGATACCCCCGTACCGATATGAAATAGAAAAAAAATGACCATTTATTCGTTTTTGAATCCTTTCCTCAATACAGTTCTAGTTCGCACAATGTAAATACAGAGTGTGGTGTAGCTACGTCATTTAGATATACGGTGCGTATTCAATTGCCCGCCTGCGGTAAGCCAGAGCGTAGGATTTCCTAGTTTAAGGCCTAGAAACGAAAATATTGCATGCGATACCAATGCTTTCGGTATTTTAGTTCGATTTTTTTGGAAAAATCTTTTGGGGAATTGGAATATTTTAAAATGCGAATTTTTTCATAACAGCAATTGACTTCTGTAAAGTCATCGGTTATCAACTTGACTTCTTTCTTACCTCAGGGCTATGAACTGGGTGAACCGAATTTGATATTGTTTTTAATTTGAAATCTGGTGCTTTATTTCATTCTTATTTGAAATTCATCTTTAATTTGTATAGTTAATTGTATGACGTCGGTTTTTTGTTTAATTATTTAATATTACTAAAAATAAATTTTAATCTTTTGACATTTAAGTGTTATTTTACACTTAGGAAGTATTAAAAAACAGTATCCTCTCTTACTAAACGATAATTCTAAGTAATTATCTTTAGGTAGCCTTAATGAGTAATAACCTCCCTACAGAGATGCTAACAACATAAACAAGTTGTAGTAAGCGTATAAGAATTTTGACGTAGCTCGATGAGAACGTATGGCTTAGTTGATCAGAGAGCCTGGACGGTTTCCAGGTAGCGTGGGTTCGGGTCCTGCTACGTTTAATTTTTGACACGTTTTCTTAATAAGTAAATTTTAATCTTCCAACTGATAAGCAAAGCGCGGTGTTAAGTTCCATTATTCAACACGTAATGCTGCGAAAAGTGCTTCAAAAATAGACTCTCTATTTCCTACTATAAGCACGTTTTAACATCAATCATAAAAAAATATCTAACGCTATTTCCAACGAACTCAATTCCAAAAAGATATGAAATTTGCAACTAAAATTCATGGTCTATAAATAGTTAGTATAAAATTTTACTATATCAGCGAGAATATGTCAAAACATAACTTTGTTAGAGCATTTGTGGCAGAAAGTGTTTATTAAGTAATAAAAACTTTATTGGTTCAGGCCTTTATTTCCCCCTCAGGTACTTCTTACCTTAGTATTTTTAAAGGGTTTCAGGCATTTCTTCGACCTTTGGCTTAGGTTTAGTGTTTGTATTAAATATTATATTTGTGTCTGTCTACTTATTCACCATTAAGATTATTAAACATGTTCACGTTCATATACGAGTCTGTGAAATGTTTTAAAATGTAAGCGATAGTGAGTCCCTGCTATAATCTGCCCTGTATGAATCCAGAGTCCCAATTTTTAAGACATTTGGTTTTAAGTGAAGGATCTCAACGGCGCTCTTTGTCTTATTCGAAGCGGAATCGAAAATAATTCAGTCATAAATAAAAATAAGTCAGCTTCACGCTGTATCCCGCAGACAGCAGGATAGGCAGAGAGAAGTCAGAGGCATAGTTCCCCACTTTCCACCGAATTCTGGAGGCATTACGTGTTGAGTGGCGGACTCAACGCCGGGCTTTAGCGTCGACACCAGAGGGAAGAAATGGAAATATACATTTAAATAAATATTTTATCTCCTCGAGTGGGGATCGAAACCACAACCAGTCGGTTTTACAGTCATACGTTGTGCCCCTGTGCGATCGCGTCATCCAAGTAGAAATTAAGCCCGCAATGGCAGCGGTAACCCTGCACCACGACGATATATTGTTACTTTGTTGTAAATATGATCCCTATTTTGTTTAATATGAACCGGTTTTTAATTTTAATATTGGCAATGTCAATATTAACAGACGCAACAAGCAAAAATAAAAAAAAAACATAAGTATATCAACTTTTATTTAATTTGTACAATACTTTTTTAAGGAAATTGTTACCTGTTATTTATTTATAAACAGTTAAACTATGTATAAAATATTCGTAACAAATACCTACACAATAAATCAATTCTCAGAAAATTCAGGTAAATATTACAACTGAAAAACTGTACAAAATTTCAGTGACTGTTGGAGTTCAATAGCGTTCATATAAAAGATCGAGCGATTATCTCGGCACGTGTCGAAATACTTCACACAATCTGATCGCTTCAAATTATAGCACGGCAGTGAAGCTGTAGTAACACTTTGTAGTCGACTGCTTCTAAGTTTACTGAGTCAACATATAAATTTAGACAATTTCAGTTTTTAGTATACTATATTAATACGACTGCCTACTTACCTAGGTGAAGGAGATAGAGACATGAAAATTATTACTTATGTGTTTTTTATTATCAGTACTTTTTTATTTGTTTCAATATAATTGAAATTTAGGGTAATAATAATTAATCCAACAATAAATGATAATGATGAAAAATGAAAAATTAACAAAATATGATAAAATATATAGTGGAGGAGTTGCTATTTACCTTCGTGCTCACATACCATTACTAATTCTTGACTACTCCCAATTCAATAAAAAATTCACAGTTGGCCCTGAACATCTTAGTCTTGAACTGAAATTCTCAAACACAAATATCCTTGTTGGGGTATACTTCCCTATAGAAAGTAGACAGAGGGAACCTTGCCAATTATAAAATATATAAAATATTAATTTAAATGAAAAGGTCGCGCTTTGTTTTTTTTTCAGCAGAGCGTGGAAATAAAAACAACTCATTCCTTCTTATTTCACAGCGAGTTCTGTTTTTTTAAATGTAGTATAGAAAAATGTGCCCAGCACAAGCAAATATGAATAACGACACGAAAGGTGCTCATTGAAACGTCTGACAATACCCGTTGGTTCATTTGTTCGCTTAATCGCCGAGAAACTGATACCGGCATACATTTGTGCATTCGATTATCTGTTTTATACCTTATATTTTTGGTTGGATAAATAATACTTGTCTATTACCGTTTTTGAGAGGCCGCAGTAGCATAGCGTTTGAGTATAAGCGTTTGTGTCACTCGGCCAAAATAATTCATTTTCAATTACTCGCTCTGACAACAGGATAAAATGCAGAGCTGAGTTCCACCACTCAAAAATTGAGAACATGAAGAAAGCGTAAAGAAAAATATATATATTTTTTTACGCTTTCTTTTTTCGGCGGTAGGCGCAAAAAAAGTTAAACGTCTTTTTGTGAGCTCTCTATTTAATATTTTTGTAAAAGTTATAAATACATGATTATTACAAGTAAAACAATGAATTAGAAGCTAACTAACCTGCCAGCAATACATCCATTCTTCAAGATATATAACATAAGCATTACTCTGATTGTGACATTGATTGAGGTGACTGACCAACTGTGAGTACTCAATTCTATAGAATTCTATTATTATGGACTCAATAAAGCACTCAATTGAAGAACTTACACAGCAATTTAACAGCAAAATGACTGAATTCCAACAAAATTTAAATTCATGTACTAGTAGTATACCAGCTACAAGTCCAACTTTTCACTTGGCAACACAATTTAACGCATTCCGGTCATTTATAATGTCTGCTCTTGAAGGTCTTCAAATGCAGGTACAACTGTTGTCCAAACAATATGACCAGTTTGAAATGCGTAGCAGAAGAAAGATTCTTTTAGTCCATGGAGTAGCGGAGGATAAGAAAGAAAATACATCTGCTACAGTCATCCAGGTACTGTCTGAACATCTAAAAATCTCTGAACTGTCTGTTAATGATGTGAGCAGATGCCACCGGTTGGGAACTTCTTCTTCAAACAGGACACGAGCCATACTTGTTAAGTTCAAAGATCTCAATTCCAGAAATAAAGTTTGGTTTAGTAAAACTAATCTTAAGAATACAGGGATTACTTTGTCTGAATTCTTGACAAAACCCAGACATGAAGTGTTCCTAGCGGCTAGACAACAATTTGGGATATCTAATTGTTGGACAAAAGACGGTGTTATTAATGTTATAAGCTCAGATGGGAAGCGCCACACTCTCACTTCTATAGTTGAGTTAAAAAAGATCTCTAGTGTCTCTGAGATTAGGCCACCACACATTTCACCAGGGACAATGACGGCTACTGACTCCAAAATAAATAAAACAACTTTAGTCTCACGTACAAAGAGACAAATTAAAAAGTAACTTTATTAGTCATTTATTAATTAGTTTAATTGCAAAATATCTTTTATTTAGTTAATTAAGTTTCTCATATAAAATTGCTTTATTTATATAATATAATAGCTTATTTTATTTTGTTTAATTTTATTGTAACTTATGCTTAATCTCTTTGTACTTTACTTATATTTGTATTCTTATATTGCAAACTAGTTTAAACTTTTATCTTTTTGTTTACAAATAGTATAATATGCAATCTTTCTTTATTTCTCTCTAAGAAGTAAACTAAACATTCATATTTGACAGTAAGTGCCAAGTGACAGTTCACAGTAAACATATATTGTAAATGTCATTCCTTTTCATGTAATTTTTAACTTTTAATGTCATATTATGTGGAAATAATATTGCTGTAATGATAATATGTTTAGTTTACATATTTAAGCTACATTATCACACTTATTGTTATTATGTTATTTATCATAAATAACTTATTAATTTATTTACTTCTTACTTCAATTAACATGGGATGTTATGCTGGCGGGAAGCGATGCATAAGGGTTTTTTATAGTATTAGATATACATATATTTTAATATTCATAGATATTTTATATTGGTTGTACTTATTATTATCTATTATATATATATTTATTTTAACACATCTTTTTGTTTATATATATTATTATTTGATTATTGCTTAAATTACAATAAGTTTATTTATATATTAGTATTTTGTTTGATAATTTTCATCATTATTTGCTATTATATATATTGCTGCCATGTATATTGGACATAATTCTGAAAGTGATGACTCACATGACGACATTTTTTCTCAATGTAGTTCTGCAACTTCAGATGATAGTTTCCAGAGTATGTCTTTGCCACTTAATTCAGCGTTAAATACAACTTTTGATAACCATGGGAAAAATTTTAATGTCGTACATATAAATGCACAGAGCATACCTGCTCACTATCCCGATTTACTCAGTTCATTTGAAGCAACGAATATCCATGCGATCCTGGTCTCGGAAACGTTTTTAAAACCATGTTTACCATCGACATCGTTTGCATTGCCAGGGTTTCACTTAATACGCAACGACAGAACTGAAAAGGGTGGTGGAGGTGTTGCTATTTATATGCGTAGTCATATTCCTTTTAGTATACTGGACAAGTCGCCATCACCATACTCAAGAACATCTGAACATTTATTTATCCAAGTACTTTTCGGTACTTTAAAGTTGTTACTCGGAGTATTTTATAGTCCCTCATCTCAAATTAATTACTTCGAGACATTTGAAGAATTACTGGAAAATCACGTACCAGATGCGGATCACGTTATAATAATGGGTGATTTCAATACCTGTCTGCTAAAAAATGATTGGCGTACAAAGCAGTTAACAAATATCATAAAAAGTGTCAATTTAGATATACTTCCTTCCAATCCTACTCACTTTTTTCCACACTGCCCTCCTTCTTTACTGGATTTAATAATAGTATCGTCTACTGATAGAGTTCT
>JAEBDU010012902.1:349363-436703 GCA_016802625.1 Heliconius numata
ACTTGAGTTTTTTACGGAAATCAGAGATGTGATCAAATTTGCGTAGGCCAAATATGAACCGAATACATAAATTTTGAATACGCTCAAGTTTATTTAATTGCTCCTCTCTTAAGTCAAGATAGCAAGTGTCAGCATAATCAAGAATCGGTAGAAGGAGAGTATTTGCTAACGAAATCTTAGTAAGTATAGGAAGAAAATTACGCAAACGTCTAAGAGAACCTAAGGATGCAAATATCTTTCTGCTAACCTCACTTACCTGTGAATCCCAAGACATATTATTATCCAGAATGATACCAAGATCTTTTACAGTTTTGCTGAATGGTATAATATCACTATTGATAAGTACTGGTGGTAAAGTCGATACATCTATTTTTGAAATAAGTTTTGAACTACCAATTAAAATCAGTTGAGTTTTTTTTGAGTTAAGATGTAGACCAAATGACTTACTCCAAGAAGATATACTCTCCAAGCTATTGTTAATGTCCTTGATTGCGGTAGGTAAGTCCGATATATTAGCTTGATTGTATATCTGCAAATCGTCTGCATATAAATGGTAGAGAGAAGAAATAGTATCAGAAATAGTATTTATAAACATAGAAAATAGCAAAGGAGACAACACGCCACCCTGCGGAACACCAGCAACGACAGGAGACCAATCAGAGTACGAATCTTGTAGTCGCAAACGTTGCCGACGTCCGTACAGGTATTCACGAAGCCAGTTAATTGCATCAGGAGATATGTTAAGTGACTTTAAAGTAGCCAGCATGATATCGAAGTCAACGGAGCCAAAGGCATTGCTGAAGTCCAGCAACGCCAAGACTGTGACTTGTTGCCTATCCATGCCAGAACGAATGTCATCAGTAATTTTTACTAATGCCGTTGTCGTACTATGACCAGGACAGAAACCGGATTGCAAAGGGTTCATAAGGTTACGTTGGTAAAGGAACTGAGTGAGTTGGGTCTGAATTAAGCGCTCAAGGACTTTGGATAGGAAAGGAAGAATAGAAATAGGACGGTAATCAGAGAAATCAACAGGATTCGGTTTTTTGGGTAAAGGAATTATTTGTGCATCTTTCCATATTGAAGGAAATTGCTTAGAGGATATAGAGTGATTAAATAAACATGTAATCACAGGTAATAAAATATCGAGGATGGGAATGATCATTTTGCGACTAATGCCGTCAGCACCAACAGCATCAGATTTAGTGGCTAAAATTGTCTTCTTAACATCACTTTCTGCAAATAAACTAAAGAAAAAACTAGGAACACCTGGAGTGGATAAAGCATTAAGATGGTTAATAGTAGATAATTTTGTTGCGTTATTAATAACACAGGAAGAAGAGAAATGTCTATTAAGTTCATTTAAATTGATATTCTTGGGATTTATAAATTGTTTCGCTTTTCCAACTCCGATAGATTTTAAAAAATTCCAAACTTTATATGAGTCTTTTTCCTCTATTACAGATTTGTGTATATGGCGTCGTTGGTTATCTCTACACATCATATTACAGCGATTGCGAGCTTTATTGTAATTTTGCCGATTGGTATCATTAGGATTTTCTTTGAATTTCATTTAAGCAGTATTCTTTTTATGTTGCAGCTTTTTAATTTTGTCTGTTAGCCAAGGAGCAGGATAATATTTTATTCGTACGGGACGCAATGGAGCATGATGATCATATAATTGTAATATGTGCGAATTGAAAAGAGCCAGCTGATCATCAGCTTCAGTACAGATTAGTACACTCGACCAATCGATTGCAGCCGCGTCCTCACGCAAGCAATTTAAATCTATACCACCAAAATTACGTTGCAGAAGGATTCTTGATTTAGCTTTAGGGGGCCTAATTTTATAAGATAAATATATGAGATCATGGTAAGAGAATGCTAAGGCAGGATATTGGCCATGTTTTTCAACATGGTCAATAGAAGAAACAATCATAAGATCAAGTAATGAGGGAACGCAGTTAGGGAAGTTATGAGTAGCGGATAGGGGGAGTAGATGTAAGTTAGCACCATCAACTATAGATTTTAAGCGGGACGAACGATGATTTTTCTTCAACATACAAGTATTAAAGTCGCCCATTATAATAGTGTGATCGTAGGAAGGTTTATAGTTTTCTAACAGGGTTTCAAATGATAAAAAGTAATCGACCGCAAGGTTAGGATTATAGTAAACACCAAGAAGAATCTTAGTATGAGTAAAGCAGACTTCAATAAGAAGATGTTCTGGACCAGAGCTTGGGTCACTTTTGGAAAAGTCTACTAAGCTATAAGGAATGTGTGTGCGTAGATAAATGGCAACGCCACCTCCTACACGACCTATACGATCGTTACGGATCAAATGAAACCCAGGTAGTAAATAAGAAGCCGAAGGGAGGCATGGTTTTAACCATGTCTCTGATACTAAAATAGCATGTACATTATTATTGTTGAAAGAAGATAAGAAATCTGGGAAGTGTGCAGGAATACTTTGCGCGTTCAAATGAATAATGTTAAAATTTTTCAGTACGTCTGAGAAATTTGAATCTAATGTTTCACCTAGCGTGGGGATACTTAGAAAGCTGTCGTTACTGCTCAATCCATCAGAAATAGCCGAAAAGGAAAGGAAAGAATCATTGGAAGTATTAATGTTGATTGCCATTATAAGTATGAGGGAAATATATAAATAATAAATAAGTTAAATAAAATAAATAAATAAATAAAAATAAATAACAAAATATGAATAAAAATAAAATAAGATAAAAATAATAATAATAAAAAAATACAACTGTAAAAAGTATAACGATAACCCGTTTTAGCTTCTAAATTTGCTAAACCACCCGCTAGTTGGAAAGAGAAACCAAGAAAGAAAAATAAAAACAAAACAAATAAAAAAAGTAAAAATTAAATAAAAACAATATAAACATTTCAGTGGTACCATGAACACAAAGAAATATGATTAGTAAGAACAAAACTTATATATAAAAAAATACTTAATAAATAATTTAAAAATAAATAAATAAAAATAATGTATGACAGAAAAAAAACAAGCACAATTATAAATTAATGACAATTACAAAAGAAAAAATCATAAAAAAAAATAAACACTAATGAGAAAATTCTTTAACCATTAAATAAAATATGAGACAACAGCCAGCAGTATAATGCTATAGTAGCCTATTATATTCTGTCAAACATTATTAATACTTTCTTAAGCGTTACATGTTACTTAAAACAATGACAGATCTTAATGCAGTGTAACAAAACATTTGGTATAAGAAATACAAGAAATAAGAATAAAGTACAAAAATTAAGTAACAGAAAGAGAAAAAAGAAAAAAAAAATAGAAAAACAGAGACTCAAATCATAATAAACTTAGACAATCTTATATAACTAGGCACATGTAACTTAAAATATATAAAAAAAAAGAAACAGTGAAGATACAACAAAAAATAAACAAATAAAATAATATAACAGTTCAATAACCAAATGAGTAAACAGTTACTTCTTCACCACTCGCTTACATCTTTGGACTGCCATTTTATTATTGGGGCACGTTGGAGCTGCAACAGTGTCCGACACTACTGGTGGAGGTGGTGGAGGTGACCTTGATGGAGCGACGGGTATACTTTGAAGTTCAGAGATGCACTCAACACGATAACGCAATCCATTGGGGGCAATTACGTTGATGGAACCATCCCGCGTCCAGCACTTCCCTACACCAAAACGTTGTCTTGCTAGCATGAATACGTCGTGACGGTTTTTTGTCAGGAATTCAGAAACAGTGATACCTGAACCTTTCAGTTTAGTTTTCGAAAGCCAGACACTATGGCGCACATGCGCATTGGAGAATTTAACTACTATAGGTCTGGGTTTATTTCCAAGCGCACGACCCAACCGATACGCGGTTTTAATGTCTGAAGGGGCAAAATCGGCCACGTCCAGATTTTTCACTACTAAGTTAGTAACGAGGCTGTCAATCATTTCAGTTTTTTTTTCTTCGACTCCATGGAAGAGGAGCATTTTGCATCTTCTAGACATCTCGATACGGTCTACATTCCGCGCCAAGACTTCCACCTGTTTTTGCAACGTAGTCAGTGCAGTGTGGATAAATTTTTTGAAGAAATTAAAATCAGTTGCCAACGATGTAATTGTGGTTGGAGAAGCAGATTTGTTCAAATCTTGTTGGAACTCCTGCATTCTAGCGTCAAACATCTCAGTCATAGCAGTTATAGACTCCTTGATTGCGTCCATTGTATGCCGTGACTTTGTTAAAAGGAAACACACAATAATTCACAGTGAATTTATAGTAGGATATCACTAGCGGTAGGTTTATTTACTTCACAAGCACATAAGTCACATTAAAATATTCGTAAATATAATAAAATACAATAATGAATGAAGAGCTCGAAAATCTGATGTTTACTTATTCACACCTACCCTCGAGATTATATTATTATTATTATATAATAATGGTTATTGGGTTATTAATCGAAGAATATTATATAGCAAAAATAAACCACCATTAAAACTTTTGTCGCAAATTATCAAAGTGAAGCCTAACATTTTCACGCTGATATGCCAATTACGCTCCGTTAAACTTAATATTTTATTTGCTCTCCAACAACGATACTCAATGGAACAATTAATTTTGCTTTTCTTTATTTTAATAAAACAGGTTAGATATTGTTTAGTCTATATATATCATGTACATAACATGTGGGTATACGTGTGCCGCCGGCTGGTTGTGAGTTTGATTCTTACTCGGGGAAATGTTACTTAAAATAAGTAACACTCAATATTTTCTGCTAATTCTTATCTATTAACATGTAACACGACAAAAATACGTAGAAAGAAATAATTATTCTAGATATGTATATGTTTAATAGAAACTTGTTTGATCCTTTACTATTTTATCATATGCACATTGTAAAGCTGAACTGTTTGTTTGCTTCAACGCATTTATCTCAGAAACTATTAGCTCCAATTCAATAAATCTATTGTATTGTGTCGAGGAAAGCTAAATACTGTATTATAATACGTTAATCATTTGGATGTAACGAATTGTATAGGTGGTCAGAGTAACATCGGTCATCTATAATGTACTATTTTAAGTTATTTACATTTGGCAACGGGGGCATAACAGTATAGTAAAAGCTAATATTATAAAATTGATATTATTATCTCAATAAATAAATACCAATATCTCTAATGTCAGAACTTTTATTGGCAATGATTATCCACAAACATGCAACACCTTTACATATTTAGTCTGATTAGGTACTGAAGTAGTTAGAACGTATCTAAATACAAATATTAGCACCGGATGGGAGTCGATCCTACTTTCCAGTTCGATTGACAAGTACGTTGATTGAGGCACATGTAACACTTGTTTATACAAATTAAAATCGTTTCCTGTTAACTAGTAGAATTCAATTAGTTTTATTTATCGCTTGTATAATGATGATGGTGTTAGAATGTGAATCTTGATTGGATTTGCATTAAACTACATTACTGCAGTTTCATATTGAACACGAAGAGTGTTGGTTTAAGTGTTTACTTAGTGTGTTTAGGTACGTAAGACAATGGATCTATACATTGTGTTAGAAGAAAACATAATGGTATTTTTTTAGCGGGGTACATAGAAGGAACCTGAGAACCTAGGGTTTAAGTCACAAGAACAGAAAAATATGTCGTAGTCAATAAGCACGTTGGATGTATCTATCTCCATCCGAATCCAGTGTAAAGACATTTCGTTGTCCACACACCGCTAAATATCTGAGACATTGTGACATGACATTGTTAAGTAGCGGAACTTATCGCACGCAAAGGGGAGAAATGAAAATTTGTGAAACGTACTCATTCCACCGAGTGGGGGTTGAACCCACAGTAGTCACGTTAGTCTTTACAAAAACACGGTCTCTTATTTTTATTCTATAAAAAAAGTTTTATGAGATTTTTTACAAATACTTTTAGAAAAGCACAAAACGATTCAAATTAAGCCATAACTCACCTCAATTTTAATTCTTTGAAGGAGGTCATGAATATCTTGGGAGCTTAAAGCCAGGAGCTTAAATCGAATTTTATGACGCCTTAGAAAAATTCCCCGAATGTTTTTAATATGAAAACCTAGTTTGAAACATAAATTATGTATGAAAACCTCGTACGGCGAATTCATAGTCCACTTCCTTTGTAACTTGTGATTACAAAAATGATATTTCAAAGTATGAATTTGATTTTTTAATTTTCGTGCCACTGTAAACACGTTGTGGGTTTGATTTTCACTTAAAGAAATTAAATATTATTATATTAAATAAATATTCGACAAATCAGAAAAGTAGGGAAAGAGTGTCTTAACACTCTTTATATATCCTGCTTTATATGGAATACAACGTGAAGCTAAAACTAAATACACATTGCCTGTGGCAAAACCACCCCAATCTGCTTCTCAGTAGTGAAACAATAACAATGAAGACTTAAGTCGGGTATATCAACGAGCAACGAGCTATATAGTAAATACTTTTAAGCTGAATCCATATTTAAACCAATTTGGTCGGCGTCATATTCCAGTGGAGAATTTATTTTAACCACTTTATTATTTTTAATTAATCGAGTATAAAGAATATTATTTTAAAAGGCATTAAGCCTTTGCGTCTATTAGATTTTACTAATTATTACGATAATAATTTATAAGTTTTAGAACACATTTTATCCTACGACTATTATTTTAATAGCATTATTACGAGTAGGTACCTCATATATATAGTCAGAAAATGCACATTTAACTATTCAATTCATCTGGCGCAGTGGGACAGCGTCTGACTCCGCCAGGGGGAGTAATTATATCTGTATATACTAATAGAAATATACAGTAAGCTAAGGATATACATTTAAAATTAGCATATCAGTGACGCGAACTCATAAGAGTTTGCTCTACCAAAAAGTGCCTAAAGCGGCTAAAGAAGTTTTTACTTCAGAAAATAATATAATAAAATAAACCTGCAAAGTGAAAACCTGAAATCTATTCACTCTCAGAGTAAATTCTAGTCACAAGATGTAGCGTTCTTTTTTTACTTTTTGTTAATTTCATTATAACGATACTGGAACCCGACACTGCTCTATGTAATTTGTTAGATTGAACGCTACAATCTCAGAAACTACTTGTTCAAAGTAAAAAAAACTGTGTTGGTTAGTCCATTTATCATGGGAGGCTGTGGGCTGAGCTACATGGTGTTAATCATCTTAATGTAGCCCACTGTAGGTCTATTCAAAGTTACTTCTGTTCTTAAAAAGAGATTTGATCACGGGGACAAACATGTTAATGCGAAATAAGTGATAAAAAGATCAACACTCATAGATCGATTAAAAGTAAGTTCCAATAAAAATATTAATTTAAACTAAAATAATTTTTGCTTATATTTAATATCAATCATAATTTGCCACTTAAATTATAGGAAGCACCTGTAATTTCAAAAACATAAATTTAGCGTGAAAATGTATGCAAAGACTATCGAGATGTCAGTTTTAATCAATGTACAGATAAACCGAGGAAAAAGAAATTTGAATATGTAAATATAAATTGATCGTGGCTCAGTGGGTTCGGCGGAAAGTGGCTAAAGGAATGTCTTAACACTAGGTTCCCTCTGTCTACCCTGCTGAAGCTGATTTAATTATAATTAATTATAGTTTGTAATAAGGTTGTAAAGATATGTTTGTTTGTCAAGTATGTACCTAAAGTTATATATAAAGGTTCCTTAAATGAAATATAAAAATATATAAAGAAACAAAGTTCCCTTGGCTTCCTTCTTATATTGGATAGATGCGGAGAAATAAAAAAAATATGTTAATTCCGATATCGATTCCCTATATTGCCAAATTAGAGGACGGTATAAATATATTTACGACGGTCGAAAATACGACGTCGTATTACGGCATTAATCTGAATCGATGTTGTCGTATAACATCTTAATGAAATCGAATAAAATATCAGCGTTACGTTTCTGTTATAAAATTTAAAATCTTATTTAGATGTATAGGATTGTACTAAAATATTGTATATACCGTTTAATTATACCTATTTTAATATAAAAATATGAATGAACGCCTCTTAGATAAAAACAAACTCAGGCCAAATATTTTATATTAGACTAGTGGACCCGAACGCGGCTACGCCCGCTTGAACTATACTAATATTTATTAAATTTATTTATGAAATTATTTTCAGTTTTCAATAGAGGGATGCGTTAAGCAAGCTCATTTTGGGTGACGTTTGCAAATCGTTGCTTAGCAACGGCGGTTGTTATAAACATAGCGAAATAAATTGCATGTCAAATTAATAAGTATTTTAATATATTGGTATATATCGAAAATATTACAAATATGAGAAAAAAAAGTATCCTTTGTTCATCCCGAAACCTTCAAGTATCTCTATATGAGTATTTTATCACAATTAAATTAGCAGTTTGGCCCTGATTGCGTAAAAGACTGACAGACAGACAGAGTTACTTTCGAATTTATAATATAGGTATGGATGGATAAGCGAAGGTATAACAGTTAAGTGTAGTGGGACAGTGTCTGACTGACTACACGCGATGGTTGTGGGTTCGATCCTCAATCTTGGTAATTACTTATAATGATTTCCTAGCATTATCAAGACAAGGCGCGGCGTTGACTTCCGGTACCCAATACGTAATTTCTCGAATGCAGAACAGAATATTATAAGCGTGAAGCTGTTTTCTAATCACTAAGCTCTACTTACTCTACTACTACCAAAATTGCGTAAAAGCTTATTTGGTTCCAAATAAAAGTTAAATTTAGCTCATATTTTTCGTACGTAGCGTCTAATGCGGTAATTACTTCAGTTAATATCCCAGAAGTGTGAAGTTGAACGCGAGCTTAAAGTTTAAATGAAGAAGCTTACACACAAACATAATGAGATTGCGAGGATTTAAAATGAAATAAAACGAAAATCATATTTCATATTTCCACGTTGGAAATAAATGTACGCGTATATTTCTTTAGAATAATATAATTTAGTTGTATTTTTGTTCAATGTACGTAATGGAATTTATTATACAGGTATACTTGTATAGAGCGCTAATAGATTTATATAATACTAGTGGACGCGCGCAGCTTCGCTTACTTATTTAAGGGTGAATTCTAATAAACTACGAAACATGTGTTCAATGAAATATTTTTAAGAGTCTAAATTTAAAATTTTATAAAAATCGGTGGTGATTTAAGAATTTTTCCATACAAACTTTCAACCCCTTATTTGCACCGTTAGGGGAATAATTCTAGAAAACGATGAAACATGTGTTCAATGAAATACTTTTAAGAGTCTGAATTTCAAATTTTATAAGAATCGGTGCCGATTTAATTTTTTTTCCATACAAACTTTCAACCCCTATTTCACTCTTTTAAGATTAAAATTTTTCAAAATCCCTTCTTAGTGGATGTCCAGATTACGAAAGTAAACATCTGTCCAAATTCCACGTTTCTACGCACAGCGGTTACGGCTGTGCGTGCGTCTTACCTCAGTCAGTGAGGACAAGTCCTTTTATATATATAGATAGATATGGGTACTATTCAAAGGTCACGAAAAATTTAATATGTTTGTGAACATAATTATACAAGTTAAATTAATATGAATAAACATTTTTATTTTCAAAAGTTCCTCTGGTAAAATAGTAGCTAAGGACAATTTTTTATTTTGTTTTGAGGAGAGGAAATTTTTTTAAGGAGAGGGAACCTGAGAACCTAGTGTCAAGAAACTCCATTCCACGGTATACAATAAATATTTGTAAGATTTGTCTTTACACTATAAAATAGTAAATTAGTACATTGTACTCGTACAGTATACAAAGTAGTATATTGTGGCCGAATTAATCCTCGTCCCGGTACTTAGTGCGAGTTACTTTACCAGTTTGTCTCAATGTAGGCTGACCAAGCTTTTAATATTTGACGATTTTTCTCTTTATCTATTTATAATTAGTGACTCTAAGTTTAAAGGTAAATTATGCCTGAACATTTATTTCATATAATATATATTACCTAATTATATACTATTAACTATACCTATGCAATGATATGTATATACATAATTAGTTTAAGTACTTAGTGTCTTCTCATAGATCTTTGATTTTCATATACGCGATTAATTTGGTCAAATGAAACTATTTAACTGGATTAATCGCATATATTTAATACTAGCGGCCCGCCCGCGGCTTCACCCGCGTGGTCTACGTTATTATTAATGAGTACCTACGTCCTATAAGTGACGTCCATGCAAAATTTGAGACTTCTAACATTTGTAGTAACGAAGTTTCATACAAACTTTCAACCCTAAAAACAACCTCTTAGAAGACGAATATAGAAAATTTCCGTCTTAGCGAGCACCTACGTCATATATATATATATATGTCGGAATTTGTAGTACTGAGGTGGTTCCGGAACGCCAGCGCCATCTGTGGGCGCTCGACAGAGTTAGTGTTATGCATCGTTATGGAAGGGGCGAGTCGACTCGAGACCTGGCCGACGGACATCGACTCACTTTGTGTTTGGCAGTCGGCCGGTGCAGACGACACTGAAACTGTCCCGCGTTCCGTGCTGTGTATCTACCTACTGGGATAGCGATAGCTGCTTTCTTGTGAATTGATTACGGTGTTGTAATTAATTCGTAATATTACAAATTGTGTTTACTCATGCCAACATTATCCACTGAAGCCCACAGTAGACCGGTACTTAAATACTATGTGCGGGAGAGATCCACCCGACTCCGACATCAGAAGCGGGATCAGTGTTGGCACAAAACGAGAACAATGGAGATAACCACTGGCGTGCTATGTTCGAGGCCCTGTATACACCGAGGCTAACTCAGGGAGGTATATGTGGTTACCCACTTATGATCCTGACAAAGAAGACACGGACGCGAGATCGTGTTGCGTAACGGCTGACTTGTGCTTTTCAAAAAAATCGAGTGGCGGTTAACTCGTGTTTGCTGTAGTTTGACCCGCGGCTTTAACGTATAGCGTTTACGACACTGAAGTGTATGAGCTGCGGAAAAATCGCTGGTCATAAGTGAGCGGAATGCAGAAGCAAGCCTATCGATGCAACGGTACGAACACCTGTATCTTCAACGTTGAGTCAAGCGGTGCAGCAGCCGGCAGCGAGGCCTTTAGTGTGCTTCAAGTGTGGCAAACCGGGTCATATCGCCATCTGGTGTACGAGCGATGGCAGCGGGGACGGCGCAGCGGCGATGAGCGGTGTGTGGACGGAGTGGCGTGTGGACGTATGCAGTGTCCAACCTCCAAAGGGTAGGGTACAGGACAAAGGTGAACTGATTTGTTTTGTTTACGATTCTGGTGCTGAATTCTCGTTAGTTGAAAGTTTTTCTGTTAAATTTAGTGGTCGACGGTTTAGTAACGTTGTTACTATGACCGGAATTGGTCAAACACGAGTATACAGTACCGAACAAATTCTGTGTTGTGTATTATTAACGATTGCCCTCTTGAGATATTGTTGTCGCGAGATTTTAAGTCAGGGTTTTACTGTAAACATAACTGTGACTGACATTTTGTTAGAAGGGAATCTCTGTGTAAATTCAGTGAATAACGATAGTGTAAGTGAGTTGACTTTGACTGACATCTCAGCTGATATTACTGGTAGTGACCAATTGAAACTTTTAGAAACCTTAGGTCGATATTCATAGATGGTTTTCCAACGACTCTAGTATTGGTTCGAATGTTCGAGTTGGTTCGAATCGCACAGTACAGCGGCGTCCATATAGAATGTCGGCGGATGAACGTGACATTATACGCGACAGAGTTAAAGAACGATTACACTTGAATATCATTAGGCCGAGCTGTTCTCCTTTCGAAAGTCCAGCTTTATTAGTAAAGAAGTATGACGGTTCAGATCGTATCTATATTGACTATAGTGAGCTTTACAATAATACCATCCCGGACAGTTATCCGCTTCTACTGATTACTGATCAAATTTCACGTTTTCAGGGTGCTAATTATTTTTTGAAACTCCATAGCGCAAGCGGTTTTCATTTGATCACAGTAAACGAATTTTCTATAGACAGTTCTATAGACAGTACTGCTTTCATAACAGCTGAAGGGCAGTTTGAATTCTTGACTGTGCTTTTTGGTCTGAAGAATTCAATTTCGGTTTTTCAGAGGACAATTGTGATCGCGTTGGGTGATTTGGTTCGCGATTGCGTGGTGGTGTATTTTGATGACATTTTGAATGTCACTCCCGATTTAGGAGTCCAGTATGGGAGGACTTAATGCAGTGTTGGAGGATGTGGCGGGTGCTGGTTTCTCTTTGAACCTAGAGAAGTGTTCCTTCTTCAGGACGAGTGTGGGGTTCTTGGGATTTGAAGTGGAGGCTGATCAGGTCTCTACCGCTTCCGAAGACTGTGATTAAGTTGTGGCAGTTTGTCGGATTTCCGTCAGTTTCCTTCTGTCATTTTCTATTTCCGGCTGTTTTGAATCTATTGTTCGTCTCAAGGCTGAGGGCACTATTGAAAAGCTTTTTGACTGTTGCTGGTTTCGGGGTATGTTATGGTGTGCTGGAGAATTTGTAGATGACAGCGTTGCTTGCAGGGTCGCGAAATCTCACTCTGGGAGAGTTCAAGCTGGGCTGCATCCGATCCGTAAGGTAATGATGCCGAAGCATACGGTTCGTTTAGACGTGGCGGGTAGGCTCAGCAGTGAAACGATAAGAAAGAGTACATTTTCATTCTGACAGGCGCTTTCGCGAAGTGTGTTTTTTTTGTTTCATGCGGCAGGCATTGACTCTTGGAGTGTTCACAAGGTGACTCGTGGCTTTGTTTGGCCGCATCATTGCTGACCAGGGAAGATGTTTTACTGGTGGTGGTCTCACTAGTAGACATTCGTTGCCATCTCACGGCGGCGGGTTTACCTCGTGCTAACAGCGAGCGAGCAACAGCGAGTGTGTTAAAGCCCATGTTAACGGCGTTTGAGACTAGCGATAATAGATTGTGGCAAGACTATAGGAGAGTACAACTCGCGATAAATTGTACGATGAATCGATAGCTTTTAATAGGTAAAGTCGCGATACCGTTATCATTGATGTGTATCGGTGGTGTGTATCATTGATGTGTATCATTGATGTGTGTCATTGATGTGTATCATTGATGTGTGTCATTGATGTGTGTCATTGATGTATCATTGATGTGTGTCATTGGTGCGTATCATTGATTTGTATTATTGATGTGTAGTAGTGAGGTATAGACTGTCATTGACATTGACCAAATTCGTGAAGTAGCATCAGACATAATTACGCAGTGTGCGGAATATGGTAAGTCCCGTTTTGATATGACAAAAACGAAAATTAGTAAGTTGTCTGTTGGCGTATTGTTAGAAAACGAAGAGCGAAATCAGGCAAAATTAGATTCGAAATTCAAAGGTCCATTTAAGGTTGTCGAAGTTTTGTAGTAGTGTGATCGTTACACACTGAATTTGGCTTTTAAATTGTAAACGTACTTACAAATTTGTTTACGATAGGTTGAGGAAAATGCCAGCAAGTCATGTACCCGACGAAATCAATGTGTAATTTATGATGTTGTTGTTGATAATGATCGTGTTCAAGCTTAAGTAGTTAGAGAGACTCGAGTAAATGGTTCTATCGGCCGTAATGTGTTCGACCGTTCCAGTAGTTATTTCGTAGTCGTAGCCCGGTAGAAATCGGTATCTCTTGGGGCAACTCAAGTAGTCCGTGGGTGCGCGGTGTGCGTTTAACTCTGGCGGAGGTCGTGGTCTGTAAAGACCGTAGCGTGTTGTCGCAGGTGTGACATACACGGGCTATCCACGCGGTGGATATGCGTATTGAGATGTGAGAGAGCAATGTGATTGCTGTTCGGCTGAAGAGCCGTGGCGTTAGAGGTCTTTACTCGGAGGTTTCTGTTAACTTTAACTTGTTGCCAAATTAAAGTAAAGTGAAGTTTTGGTTATGATGATGTCGATGGTACATGGCTGTGGTATTTGTGTAGTGATTAGTTACAATTATGATCCAGATTAGTGTCAAGTTGTTGATCTGGTGTCAAGTTGATCTGGTGTCAAGTTGATCTAGTGTCGAGTTGATCTAGTGTCGAGTTGATCTGGTGTCGAGTTGTTCTGGTATAAAGTTGTGGTATAAAGTTGTGGAATAAAGTTGCGGTATAAGGTCCTGGTATAAGATCCTGGTGTAAGATCCTGGTGTAAGGTCCTGGTATAAGGTTCTGGGTAAAAGGTTCTGGTATAAAGGTCTGGTGTAAAGTTTTAGTGTAAAGTTCTAGTGTACAATTCTAGTGTATAATTCTAGTGTACAATTCTAGTGTACAATTCTAGTGTACAATTCTAGTGTACAATTCTAGTGTACAATTCTAGTGTACAATTTTAGTGTACGGTTTTAGTATCAAGTTCTAGTGTACAGTTCTGGAAGTTGGTTGGTAAGGTTCTGATGTAGGTTGGCCGAGCGGTACGAGGTACTGTTGTAGCTTTTCTTCTAGGCTAACCAACACACGAGGACGTGTGTTAGCAGGATGGCCGTGTCGGAATTTGTAGTACTGAGGTGGTTCCGGAACGCCAGCGCCATCTGTGGGCGCTCGACAGAGTTAGTGTTATGCATCGTTATGGAAGGGGCGAGTCGAGGCGAGTCGACTCGAGACCTGGCCGACGGACATCGACTCACTTTGTGTTTGGCAGTCGGCCGGTGCAGACGACACTGAAACTGTCCCGCGTTCCGTGCTGTGTATCTACCTACTGGGATAGCGATAGCTGCTTTCTTGTGAATTGATTACGGTGTTGTAATTAATTCGTAATATTACAAATTGTGTTTACTCATGCCAACATTATCCACTGAAGTCCACAGTAGACCGGTACTTAAATACTATGTGCGGGAGAGATCCACCCGACTCCGACATATATATATATATATATATATATATATATATAGATTATACACGCAATGCAATGCAATAGAATGATCCCGCACACACTGTGGTCACCCCGTAACAACAATGCGAAGCATCAATAAGATTAAAGTAAATTGTACTTAGCAGTTTTTAGAGCGTCGCGTCGTAGAGTATTACACGAAGTCTAACCAACCAACTCCAAGTTTGTTGTGCAGCGATGTTCAAAGTTTAGCCGCAACAGTAATTAGCACCGGACATACTTACTTAAACAGAAATTACACTTTTTAAAAGGAATCCGCTTTTTGAAGTTCATTAAATTGTAGTTCCTGGTTTTGGATGAAACTAATGTGTAATATGTAATATCGTTCATTTGGTACAAGTTGACGTTTGAACCATCACGGGATCCACCATAGTTTGTAAATTGACTGTGATGTGGAATACAGCGATGATGTACTGTCTTGGCGTGAACGTCGTTGTTACAAACTATACAATAATACAGTTTTTTTGTCATATATTCTTATTGCGCTGTTGTAATTTAAATAAATACATTTTGTAAGCCCTTTGAAAATTATATTTTTGGTAAATTTAGAATTATTATTATGACATTTTGTATTGTAGGTGTAAGCTATGATTGTCATCATCTGTGTCAACACTGTGGAGTGGTTTAAATAAATAAACATTTTTTTCTTAGCAATTAAATAAAATTTATCCTAACAATATATTTTCTGATTCACATCAAAAATATTGAATTTCAAATTAAGCAATTACAATATAAATTCCTTACTATTCATTAAATTTCTATTAAATATTAATTTAAGAGTCTGAGCGGGTCTAATATTTCTCTAGAGAGCTCTTAATGGTTTGTAATCTTACTTTTAAAACTTTAGTAATTTTTTAATAGTTAAGTTTAATTAACAATTAACTCGTATTTAGTGGTACTGACAGACAGACTTTTATTATATACGCGATAAGTGTAGGTTCATTGGTAATGAACATGCAATATCCCCAACAGTGGACTTAAAAAGCCTAAAGAAAAGCATCTTAATAGGTAATTAGCTTTGTCTGTCAATTCTGTTATGGTAATGCGTGAAACTGCAACAACAACAAAAACAAACAGAAAAAATGTTTGTGTGTTTGTCGCTGAAAGCCCATTTGCCCAGCAGTAAAAGAAAAAATAATGGAAGTATTTTTAACTTGTCTGTGATTTTTCTCTTAAATAAAATAGTTTATAGTTCTATAAAATACTAATTAAAAATGAAGAAAATAGACAGGGCAGAGACAAATGAAAACCAGAGTAATGCATTTTCGTCGTATATTTCCAAAACAATTTCATTTGTACCAAAAAGCTATAAATACCGAGTTTTTCAAATGAAGCGTTCAATAAACATTTTTACGCGTGTCGTTAGTCTTTTATTTATGAAACGAACATTGCTGTGTGAAATATTAAAACAAATTGTATGGCCTTGATGGCCGTTTCCGAAATGGCGAGAACAATAGTTTGGGTAGTGCTAGCCCATACTGTGGGAAATAATCCCGCATATAGTAGGGAACATTGTATCAAGACACTCTGTCCCGATTTATTTTTGATTCGCACTTATGGGATGAAATTATTTTCACTTCCTCGCCCCTAAAGACAAAACGCGGCAAAACGCGTCTAGAAACTTGCGAGAATGGGGAACGCAGTGTCATAACACTAGATTCCCTAGCGAGATGTATACCTACTACCATTGAGCTGGCGTGTTTTACGCAACTATAAATGGACAGTGTGCGGTTGTGCTAATTTTCAGAATTCAGTGTATCACGCCCGACGCAATACAACGACAGGGTTAAATGTAAATTCTTTTTAAAATTATTGCCAGAGTGGTTTTAAAGGACAATGGCGTAAGGATGCCTTATTTAGCAGCATGCCGCGGTTTTACACGAGTATAAAATATAAAGATAAAAATCAATTAATTTTGCATTTTTTGTTTAAATTAAATATTAGCAAAAGTTTAAAATTATTGAAAAACACTGAACTGAAATCTCAGTAGAGTGCAGGTTTGATTTGTTTATGTCAACGTGATCCGCAGGTTTATATGGAATGATCAAAAACGCTTTTATTAGATCGAGCTGATACTTAGTTTGTAATAAAATGTAACTAACACTTGTAACCGTTGTATCATCATGAAACTTGGCAATTATATATAGATTAGTTGACAAAATAATATTATGGTACCATCGAGCTGGTCAGAAGATAGAATTGGCAGGTAAATGCATCAGGTTTGCGCTCTGTTCTGCGTGCTGCTGTAATATGTTGTATTGAAAAAAGCGAGTTTTTAATTATTTAGATTATTCATTCATTTGTATCCACTCGTCCCCTAATGCAGAGGAACAACAAAAAACAAATTCTCAGAAAAAATACTATTCAAGTAAGCTTTCCTATGCCAATCTTACAATATATGGATTTATATTGACCTCGCATTGTATTCCAGATAAGCAGCGTAGGCATTAATAATCTATTATGAAGATACTCGTGTCAATTTCCGTCTAATTTTCGAGAAATGTGACGTGGTGAAACAGACAAAACAAGGGAAGCATATGATAATAATTGATATCGCTGAGCTGCAGTTGTCTGCAGTCGCTGGCTGTGCCGCTGCGCCACGACGGTCTCAGTATGTGGATAGTGTTCCTACATTCTGCATACACTTATGTATATACATACATATACTATGTATTATATTGTTTTTTTGATGCCGTACTTTCCGAAAGAAACAGGCATACCCCACACCGCGTTGCCGCTATAAAGCGTGACATTGTGTGTTGAAACATATGTGGTGACTGAAAACGCCGGAAAACACTATAATTATTATAATGAGACAGAGAAAGGAAAGTCTAAAGTTGTCTTACTATGATATACGGCATAATGTATTTAAAATTATTATTTAGCTCCTAAAAATTAAGAATTTGTAGACATTTTCTATACAACTATTCGAGATCATTAACAATCACATTTACTAAAATTCCTATCTTTTACAGACAAAAATATGCATATACGATATAGCATTAGTGTTATCAGAAGTCAGACAATGAAACGTAGGTACAGCGCAAAACGCTTACTCGCGAAGGTCGAACAACACGGTTAAATGTTTACTCAGCGTACATAATGTATGTATATAGGTTCACTGAACCGCCTTTGATTTACTTGTCGGTTGCCGCAGATTTATGGTAATTTGAAAAAGTTATGATTTAAGCCACGCACCTACAAGAAAACATCTTTAACGATGTTTATAAAAGAACTCGATCTAAATTTTGTACGTAAGCTTTATAACAAGGGGATTGAGAGGGTAAAAGAATATCACTGCGTTTCTTTTTTTACCTAAATAAACATAAATTACTATAATCGTTCATAAGTCGAGGAATTACTAATGTGTGTGTCGTCCTTGTAATTGTCAGTACAATCATCACCACCGCTGTTATAGTCATCACTTGGTTCTATAATTACTAATATAATAGTAATATCACTCCTCCTATATTCATATACATATTATAAATGGTCTCTTTATTTATTTTCTTTTAACGAAACATAATTAATACTTTCCTTATATCATTTAATCTCTCGGTGATATTTTTCCATGATTTGTATATAGGAACTACATTCCCCCAACAATCGTTAGCCGAGCTTTATTGTGCCGTTCAATCAATTTGCCAGTACCTCTACAAATAGAGGTAATAGCCATTTACTATATCGGAATTGGGAATTACGACTATGTTTGTATTCCTTCATTAAATGAAAAAGTAGAAGTAGTACTAACTATGTTTCTTTAGACAAAAAAATCTTTTGAACTGTCTTTTTAGTCATTTTCTACTGCCATCTTGAGATAACACATACTTTGAAACTACGATACCATTTACATAATTATATAAATTTAAAATTGTAAATGACTCATCGCACACCCACTTGATTTTGCCTACATTCTTATAAGCAAAGGTACGTACAAACTAATAAATTAATTTTTAACTAAAACAAAAACCGACTTCTAATAACGAACTAAAAAGTGAAAAATAATTATACAAAGATTTTATAATTTTTAAGTCGGTGTCAAGCTAATGCTACAACGCCTTTACTACAATATCTAATTACTAAGCCTGTTTGTTTTACTTGGCACCGACTTCAAAATTATAAAATCTTTGTATAATTATTGTTCACTTTTTAGTTCGTTATTAGAAGTCGGTTTTTGTTTTTGTTAAAAATTAATTTATTTTACGATTTTAAGTGATGGGTAGATCTTAAAATGATGCTTCTTAAACGAGTGGTGATGGTGGTGGTAGTGGTTGTCAACGAGTGGTTGTGGTTGTCCCATGTAAAACTTCATTTAATTAGGTATTATTTTTGTGCAAAGTAACATTTTGGAATATTGACAAGAACATACATAAAAAGTATTCGGGCGAATTGGGAATCTCCCTTTTTTGAAGTTGGTTGATAATGAGAACATCCTCTTTTTTGAGAATGGTTGAAAAGAAATATAACGATCAGGAATCTCACTTCTGACATCAATTTAAAAAGTTTTTGCTTGTAACTATTACAGTATAATTAGTTTTTTCCCAAAAAAAAACAAACTTTCTCAATTTTCACCGGATTCCATAATCGGAATCTAACCAAACTTTCACCAAATTATCCTTGAAGTGTATCCTTTCAAATAAAAAAAGAATCATCAAAATCGGTTGGCCCGACATTGAGTTATTCGTCTATTTGTCGCGCACATACCTAATGCAAATTTAAGACTTATGTGATTTTCTCATAGATATCATTGTCAGACATGGACCAAAAAAAAATGGGACCATTCGGGAAGCTTCACCTTTCAAACAAAAAAAAATTTTCAAAATCGGTTCATCCAGTCAAAAGTTATGAGGTAACAAACATTAAAAAAAAAAAATAAAAAAAAAAATACAGTCGAATTGATAACCTCCTTTTCTTACAGAAGTCGGTTAAAAATACAACAACAAATTTATATTTTGTATGAAAAATACTAAAAATTAAATTTATACCCGATTAATATTCATCTAGGTATATATCATCCAATCATCCACAACCTCGGAATATGTATATAGATAGGTGCTACTAACGTATTGTATTTGTTCAAACCGAGTGCGCTTTAAATGCACCCCAGAGAGCTGGCAACATCAGAGCATTCGATCATAGTCTCATTTAGTATTGAATTATTGTATGGGAATATATCTGACATGACGTTTGGGTAACATACAGTGATCATTATTTGATGACTTGCCTTTAACTATTGACTAATTTACTCGCATATTAGCTAATTTTGAGTTTTGTTTGACGTTGAGATTAATCTTGCGTTTTTTGAAATTTCACATTGTATCCCTTGCACAGGAATTAGTGTAAGTATAGGAAACTCGGGAACCTTGTGTTAAGACACTCCGTTCCCAATTAAATAAACTAGGGCACTCAAGTTAAAAATCTATTAACAAACGACGCTATCCGATAGAGTATAAGTTAAATATACATAATACATATACTTCTACATAAATTTTCATCTGCGGCTTCGCCCGCGTTATGAAAGGGAATTTCTAAAAATTGTGTATGATAACTGACACATTCTAAGGGTTCGAGGTAAGTCTCTGCTATGTGCAAGATTTATCATTCCCACACAAGACTGTTAGCATTCTATATATCGCTATAATACACTTATTAGAAATTTCAGTTTAAACATCATCTATCATGTTATACAACATGTTTCTATTGAACTTAAAACCTTATAACTATTATAATAGAGTATATATTTGATTGTATATTTTCAATAAGCAAATACCATCTCGTCGGCTTTACTTGCGTCCAATCGATGAATTTAACTGCTCTTCCACGAGCTAATGCCTTTTACGTGAATATTACAGTCTAAAGTAGGTGCGTTAAAACATTTAAGGTTACTTTTGATATAAAAAAGTTCAACCTGATTTTACCTAAGTGCTTTGATTTTTTTCTATTATTTATTTTATCACTTATTTCATAACAATTGTGTAGGTAAGCAGTGATAGCTAGTGTTATGTTATTTTGTTTTCGAGTTTCTATGTTTTAAACGAAAACAACGTGACAAAGTTTGTTTCGAAATAAAATATAGAAGTTTTGTTTTGCCACTCAACGCGCAACGCCCGTGCCAATGTAGTGTTTTGACACTCGAATTCCAGGTTTCATTTGCCTATACTGTCATATAGTGGATATAGAGTGAATTTGATGCGAACCATATCAGAATATAAAAATATGGTCCTAGTTTACGTAGTGTCTTAACTCTGGAATATCTTTATCTATCTATTGTATTTATATACGATGCTTAAAAGTAAAAAAAGGACCTAGTTTTTAAGCCCATTAAGGCAAGGCATCTGATATATTCGTTCAATTACACCAGTAACAGCTCCATAGAGCTGTAGTGTAATAAATAAAAAAATGTTTTAAAACACGCGCAAAAAAATGAAACAAATAAATTCAATAAATTACTCTAAAAAGATTTATGTAACATATAAATTTTGATTTGGCCTGATGTTTTGATGACTTTTTCATATATTTTTCACATAGGTATGCAGGTGGGGCCGTCGCGACGCGTTTGACTTTAAGCGCCTTGGTGGTGGGTTCGATTCCCACTCGGGGAAATGATTACGTTTAAATATTTTTTATTTTCCCCCTCTGGCTAACAAAGCGCGGCGTTGAGTTCCTCCACTTAATTGCGACAAGTAAAGAACTTACCTTTAGAGTCCCTCGGGAAACAGGCGAAACTGAAGAAGAAAATTGTACATTTTATTAAAATACAAACTTGTGGACAAAGTGAGATTGAGACAGAACAAATTAAGGTAGCTTTCGGTAACTGGTACCAAACTGAATGAAATTTTGGTAAATTACATTTCATGATTATGATTTAATTTAAATGATATTTTGGCGTGAGTTACTTTGGTACGTTGTTATAGAAATGTTATTACGAATTCATAATTTGTAATTGCCTTATTTATATATAATGTTACAGTGCTCACTCTATGTAATGGTATAATATAATATTATGACATCGCCATTGTTAGGCAAGACTATCAAAACCTCATTCATTTCTTAAATTGAACGCTTACATGCGTTATTAAATTAATAGAAAACATTTTATTTCTTTCACTCTGGATCCCGCTTCTACCAGGGTAGAGCTTAAAGTCAAGACACTCTGTTTTCCACATCCAGCTTCTATTTGAGATATCGTGTGTTGAGAGTCGAAACTTAACTCTACCCTGCTAGAAGGACAAAACATAAAGCAGCAAAGATACAACATTATGCTTACATACACCCATTTAAAATTACCCAGAGCAACAATTAACAAAAGAATCTATCCAATAACAACAAATACTAATATAACAACAATTATAACTAAAACATAATCGCAAGGAGGTCGCACCGCGCACGCGCGCCCACATCCTCCTCGCATTTCAACTTGCTCCTACAGTTGTGAATGAGACGCCGCCAGGGTATATGACTCGCTAACAACATACTTATTATATCGCGAACTATTTAATAATATAATGTCAGTGACATAGTGTAGTGATGTGTAACTTACAAGTTGTTATTTTGGGAATTTCAGTGTTGTTCAAATGTTCGGATTCAGTGGGTAAGTTTGGAAGTAACTGGAAATAACTTTTTTGAATGAATATTTTATTTGGATAACTGTTTTTTTTTATTTATTTGAAATTTTACTAGTTTGTGTTTTATTTTATTGTATAATATGAAATAATTATTTAATTTCTAGTATATTTCCTTGCAACAATATTTTATTTTGTTTTTTCACATTGTCAACACTTTTTTGTTACATATAGCTGTGCATAATAGCTGTGTTCTCGTTATAATGATTGTATAATCAACAATATAATTTATATGATAACTCATAGTATTTATGAGTTATCACATGATTATGTTTTTTATATTATTATAATATATTTAACGTTAATTATATTATTTTTACTTATTCATTTACAGCAAAAAGCTGCATTGGACCAATTAGTATAATTTAAAAATAACCATTTATTTTATATTGGTGGTATACAAACTATTCTTATAATTATGGAATCAATAAAATATAAACTATATACTAACTATAACTTAATATACTATATTTACAGCTTTCTTTATTCCCTTTAGATCTGACAGAAAGGTTCTTATATAGTAAATTTAATAATAAAATAACATAACCAATAAAAGGAAATAACCCAAAAAATAACAAAAAGAACTAAAAAATTCCATCAGCATTACCAAACAAAGTAGTTATAAAATATAACGTTATGTAATGATCTCACGGATCCTCGGCCGGGGCTGAATTCATTTGGAGGGATAACTTTTGTACAAATAACTTTTTCTATTCCTTATTACACTTATGTGAATTGAAATGTTCTTAGAACAAGTGGTAGTAGATAATGATCAATAGTTTCTAACTTCAAATGAAGCAAAAGTATATTTATATACTAAAATATGAGTTTGTTTTTCTTTTAGAAGACAAAGGAAAAAAATATAGCCGTACAATTCTCTAATTGTACGGCTATATTTTTTTTAAAAGAATAGAGTCTTTGTATATTAAATAAATAAATATACACAACAAAGAAAAAATAGAATGAAATGCTCAGATGTGGCCCAGGGATACATGCGGGTGAGAGTAAGCGCGACAGGTTGAGTGTTCGATTTCCACTCGAGAAAATTAAATATTTAATGTTTTCATAACAAAGCAAAGTGCGGCATTAAGTTCCGTCCGATGCCTCCAGATTTCGGTGGAAAGTGAAGAAAGTAAGTGCATTATGCTTAAAGTTAACGCAATGTCTAAACACTAGGTTACGTCTAATCTAATATTACGTCTAATCTAATAAAGTGAGCCAATTTCTGATGAATTTCTTAAGAAAGCAGATAAATGAATAAGATGACATGGCGCAGGGGGGGTGTCTATCAGTTTTAACCTCACGCTGCATCCCTCATACGAGTATGACAGTTCCTGCAAAGGGAACATACAGTCAAGACTCTCACTAATTTTCGCCTAATTTTTAAAACATTGCGTATTGAGTGATGAAACCCAGAGCCGGGTTTGTTACGAGAGCAAGGAACAAAGAAAAATTCAATACCCCAAATGGAAATCGAACCCACAATTGTATAGGGTTCCTATGCTATATACGAGATACGGCGTGAAGATGAAAAAAAAGAGATAATTGTTATTTATTGGAACATTCCTTTAATTTATAAGTAAACAATTAATTTAGTGTTAGTAGGTAATGCAGTGATTTTTTATTTACGCACCTCCCGCATTTAGTTTGTGTTAAGTTCCCTGCTATATACCTACAAGAAAGAGCTCCACACTTCACGCTGACTGACTGATGTGCCGGTAGGAGTCGACCTTCATCCGACCAGGCAATCATTATATTTTAATACTTGATTTACTTTAGAACTAAATGCGATGTTAAGTTGCGCAAATCGACAAAGTATCTCGAAATTTAAACGGAAAATTGTATGATACGAGAAGCAATAATATTAAAAGTTGAAAAAACTTTTAACAGTAATATTATGTTACGCCGTATAAAGTTTAGGCTCGATTAGTCAAATTGGAGTAAAGTAAATATCCCTATTATTATGAAAAGTATATATAAGTATGAAAATTTAAATGGTCGAATAAACTTCACTAATCCTATTTCCTTAGTTGGTATGATTTTTTTATTAATAACGTCTTCGTATGTTCTAGTATTTTAGTCTTGTACATAATATGTAGAAGACTAAAATACTAGATTGTATATATTTCGAACATTTATGAGACTTGATTGAAAGACCAGTTGTACTGCAGGGGCACAAGCGATTAGCTGTAAACGCGACAGGTTGATGGTTTGATTTTCATTCAAGGACATAAAATATTTCATATGTCTACGCTATAGTGTCGAGGTAAAGCGCGGCGTTGAGTGCCGCTATTCAATACGCGGAAATTAGAGAACCTAAGTAAGAAAGAATGCCTAAATGGAAACGGAGTATCTTAACACTAGGAGTTTGTACCGGATACAGCGTACAGACTCCTCTCACATTTCACGAACTTAGAAAGAACCTGTTGGTATATTATTACACAGTTCTTTACTCAACAAAAACATAGCATAAGGCCACCTGATCATTTTTCTAAAAGAAAAGAAAGACTAGTGACCGCCCGATTTTAAAGACATTACATATTGAGTGGCGACCAGTATGAGGAAACCCAACCCACAACCATTTCATTTCATACTCAGATGCTGTGCCACTGCACCACGGCGGCAATTTGTAATATTTCTTTTTCTCAAAATCGACATTATATTATAATAAAAAGTAACATATCTAAATGAAAATTCCGGACTCCCAGTTGGTCTGCCCATAATTTACAGTTTTATTAGTCCACTTGATAGACTGACGTAAAAGATGAGTAATTAAGTAACCTAACTGTCTCTACTCCCGACGCACTCGTTATCGACGTCGTAAAAACTTCTCTAGGGTATAACCGTCGTAACGAATAAAACTTAAGGGCAGTTCTGAATGTTGGCTAGAGTTGCTATTTTAAAATTTTAAAAATAAAAGTTTTGGATGTGGAATATTTTTTCCATTTGACATAAAATATACTGATCAATAATAATAAATATTATTATTTAAACACTATTTTCAAAATACAAATAATGTGTGGTTGTGCAGGGGCACAAAGTGTGAATGTAAGCGCGACAGGTTGCGGGTTCGATTCCCACTCATGCTGCGAGCGGGATACAGAATACTGAAATGAGTTCCGAGATGAGTCTTATTAGACTAAAGAAATCTGATCTTTGAGAGTTTTAACTAAATTAATAATGATAAGAACTATATGCATATCATCATATACTATAGATTTTTTTGATAAGCCCCGGTAATTTTTTATTCTTATAAAAAATCTTTTATAATTTGCTAACAACAAAACCTTTTTGCCTCTCTATATAAGGATATGAAAAAAAATGTATTTCATCATTATGATTAGCTAAGTAGGCATTAAGGAATCACTGATCGATAAATGTGTAGTTTCCTATGAAGAAACAACTAAAATCTCATATATAGGTTGCAATATAAGAAGTCTTTGAATTTTCTAAAGAGAACGCTCAAATTGTAATTTATCACGTTCGCAGAGAATTTCTCTTGAGGAAACTCTTTAAGAAATTGTAGGACACGTATAGTGAAGGTAGATTTATTGAATGGATTCTTGATCTTAGGAATTTTAGGTAAAGGCCTAATTTGATCATTTTTCTTTAGAATATTAGGTCAATAATATAAGCCGGAGCCTAAGGCTGTCGTTCCAGGGGCACAGCGTATGGCTATAAACGCGTTGGTTATGGTTTCGATTCCTACAAGGGATATGGAAGGGGAACATATGTTTCGCAACTTAGGAGAAGCTTTGTCAGAATGAATAAAAATAAAAAAAAAATAAGAGAATCGAATCCACGACTGTTTCCTGTACAGCCAGAAACTGTGTGACAGTACTGTGATAAAAATATATTGAAGTAAATGACAACTTTAAATGTTAACTAACTATTTAGTTTAGCTAAGCTTTCTATATAATTGACAATGCTCACATTTTAATTTTAATTGGTGAATAACAAGCACTGGAAAAAGTCTAATTGCGTACATTTAGAACATTTTGTTTTTTATTTTTAAATAGTTTAGCTCGAATATGAATATGGAGGTAATTTATTTATATGAAAATCTAGCAAAAAATATATTATCAGAGAGTAAAAAAAAAACTCGACAGCAGCTATACTTGACATTAAAAATATATAATTATGTATTTAAATTATTTTCATTTCTCCGCTCGGGTTGTGTATCTAAGTGCGGCGTTGAATTCCGTATTTCTGATAAATCTTGTGTAAAATAACTGAACAGCCAAACTAGTGTAAAGTCAAACGACAAAATTTAAAGAGCAACGAAATTTATGTTACCAATAACTAAAATAATAACTTTGAACCCACTTTATATTGATCACTAAATTAGAGCTCAATAATTGAGTCAGCGTCGAATTACCGTCGCTCTGTTGAAGGGAAATTGGAGAATACCATTAGAAAGTTTGACTACTTCGGTTTAGACTATTTTGTATCCGACCGACCGACCATCTTTGAAATATATTGAAATATTTTACAAGTTTTAAATTGTTCTTATTTTCTCAAAGTATAATTTAAAAGTATAAGAGAAAAGCTGTGTTTTACTAATATAATGTTTACTGTATAAGTGTTTCTTTAACTTTCATAGACAAATCATTAAATTCCAGTATTTGTAAACTGGAAAATTAAAAAAAAAAGTAGAATTGGCTATCAAGTAGCAAACGGCAAATAGACGACACCCATATATATAGGTGCATAGTAATATATTATTTTTTAAAGTGACGTTTATTTTAAGTATTAGGCACGGCGTAAAGTTCCACCACTCAACAATGTCTCGATGAGGCATTGCATGTATTTCCCTTGAATTTTACATGAAAACATTACATTTTTCTCTTTCATTTCCGAAATCGGATTTATAAGAGTTAAACCCCGTATTTGTGCCTTCAGAGGCTTCCACAACGTACGACATCGTCATTACGAAATATACAAAAACATTTAAAGGCGTAATGTTTAATTGCTTATGGCTTGGGTGGTTTTTAAAAAATATGGGGTTAAGTCCGGCTGTGATCAATTTTTTATATAATTCTAAGTTAGATAAAAAAATATATACCTAAGTGTAGAAAATACCCTAAACAAAGTTATTGTTCTCATTTCAGAAATAAAACATTTTAATTTGATGTTATTATTAACGTGTAAATATTAACACGTTATGTAATGTAGTGTTAAGGTTTTCCGTCCCCATTTCAGCAAAATTTCGAGATATTGCGTGTTTATGGCGTAACTCAGCACCGTAGCTTATGGAAAATTCCACTAAAGTGGAAAATCACTCATTATATTCTTCAGAGAGGGGCTCGAACGGTTATCTATCTTCTTTACAGTTAATCGCTGTCCCACTACGTATTATTTACATATTTTACTCGTATATAATAACATTAAGATTCCAACCAGCAAGCAATAATATTAAGAATACCTATAGCTAAAATATTAAATTTAATCTAATCGAGATCTCGAAGAAATCAAAGGAAAGGATTCCAAGCTTTTTTCCATTCAATAAGCATTAGAATAAAGCTTCCGTTGATATCAAACGTTGCGAGCAAATGGATCCAAATGTTTCATCTTAATTCTGATAATTGAATGAAGTTATAAGACAAAATTCGATATATAAGTATAGGTATCTCAAAAAAAATATTGATATAGGAGATATACCAGGATTGCTGATTACTACTTTTTTATTTGAGTTTTAACTGTTCTCGGTTTTAACTGGGTTTATTATTATTTTGACTACCATTTAAAAAACAACACAAAATTGCATTTGCTATGTTAATTTCTATTTTCATTAAAAAATATATATTTTTCTTAATATAAAAAATTTTATTAACACAAAAGTGTATAAAGCTGCAAGTTGCAACTAAACGACTGTTTTGTTTCGCATCACTTGCAATTTGTCTAGAAATGTACCTTCATTTCGCTTACTTTACATTTAGCTTACATTACTTAATTATTTTATTCACACGCTTTGTGTGTTTTTCTTAGCATCTAAATATTTTTACCTTCACGCTGTACTCCAAGGAGATATATTTAGATTTAAAACACTCTGTTCTCTACTTTCTGCTCAATTTTCGAGATATAGCACTTGTTTCCAGATCAACGAAATGAAAATCTCTACAATTGTGAGATACAGCATGTCTCCAAAAAACTAAATACGCGTTAACCAAATTTACTTTGTATTTTATTGTAAATACCTTAATACATTGTATCGTATTTAAATACATTATACTTAAAACAGCTCTCGAAAGCGAAGCTCGTTGAAAAGACGAATGCTTTTGATCAAAAAGGGAAGGGACGTGAGCAAGCAATTAGGCACTAATTTGTTTAACGAACCACTGTGGAGAACAATGATGCGGTTACTATAGGATATTGGATCTGATCGCCCGAGTAGACTCCCGGTATAGTATATTGTATTCTTTATTGCAGATAAAACATGTAAGATATATTAAGTTAAAAGGTTACTTGATTTATCTTTGAAAAGTACGGACCACGTGTCTGACCTCTGTACTTATTTTTCACTTACATCATTAATATAATATAATTCTAATTAACTAAGGACTGTATTACATCCCACGCCACGGGCAACTACTTAATACAGACAAGAGAAGTTGTTTCGTACAAAGTTGTCCATCCCACGGGAATCTTTGTCTTTTCTGATAAAAAAAAACACCTTTACTCTGTATCCCGCAGTACCAGCACTCTGTACACAGCAGGGTAGGCAGAGGGTACCTCGTCTTGTGTGACGTCAACTTTTCTGAAGTTTCTAAAATGGTCATTGCATTGCATTAGAATAAAAGTCAAAGAAGAAATCACAATATCAAAATATATATAAAAAAATATATATTAACTTTTCCACTGTTTTCCGCCCAAATTCGAGATATTGCTTGATGCAATATCGTAGCAGTATCGTAACTCAACGCCAGATTTTCCTTCCTTCCTTTTCCTACCAGAGCAAAGATATGGAAATTGTTCATAGCTTAGATTCGTGACTAGTTTTGTAACTCACTAAACAAATTGAAACAAAACTGATTAGAGTCCTAGACAGCCCGAAAAAACCGAGAACAGAGCATAAATGTTGCCAAAATAATTTTAACTAATGTATATAGGTATAAGCTTACGTATCTTCCGTAAAAAAGAAAAGTCATACAACCTAAACGTTGACCTGCCTTCCCAATATCAAACGATCATCATATAAAAACAGTTCTCAACATAAATAAAGAAAATAAAGAAAAAATTCAAATGTCCTTGGTCAAAGGCAGTACAATTTGGGCCATTGTCCACGTCTCCAATAGCCGTCACGCGACTGTGTGATTACGGCGGACCCTGCGCGGAGTTACCGTTGCCCTTTATTCGTAGGTTATGATTATTGTGATACGCCTGTTCCTTTCAATACCTTTGGCTTATTAAATTTTCCGGAACTATTCTAAGGAAACGAGGTGTTGATAGGTTTTATTAATGTTGTGTTTGCTGCTTGGGTTTTTATTTAATTATATTGGAGACTAGCGGACGCGCGCAGCTCGCTTGCTTATTTAGAGGTGAATTCTAATAAACCATGAAACATGTTCAATAAAATATTTTTAAGAGTCTAAATTTCAAATTTTATAAAAATTGGTGCCGATTTAAAAAAATCAATACAAACTTTCAACCCCTTATTTGCACCCTTAGGGGGCGGAATTCTAGAAAACGATAAAATACGTGTTCAATTAATTACTTTTAAAAATCTAAATTTCAAATTTTATGAAAATCGGTGCCGATTTAAAAAATTTTCTATACAAACTTCGAACCCCTATTTCACCCCTTTAGGGTTAAAATTTTTCAAAATCCCTTCTTAGTGGATGTCCAGATTACGAAAGTAAACATCTGTCCAAATTTCACGTTTCTACCATTAGTGTCTTACCTCAGTCAATGAGGACAAGTCCTTTTATATATATAGAAGAAGAAGATTATAAGTGTTGTTAGTTGATTCGATTTCTACCCTTTGGAAATCACTCAGGTAAAATAAAGTATGTCGTTGAGTTCTACTAAATAACGCAGTATTTTGACGCTCTCTCTTTCTCTCTTGGACTACATAGTAGATATGCATATCGCATATCTACTATGCATCAAAAGAATTATTATTCGTAACTTCTTTCACAAATACAAATATTTCATATATTACAAATTTATTTACTATACAAATATAAAAAATAATTCTCTTACCCGAGTATCATTGTCTTCAGCTTATTTATAGGTATAATTGAATCTGTCTAGACCAAATATAACTGACTGACTAATTGACTTACGTATCTACATATATACATATAAGCCTGAAATCACTAGTGAATGTTATATTATAAGCCAAATATTAGGTAAGTTAATGTTCTAAGTAACTTTGTTAACTATCTCTAATATAATATAATATCAAAGAGATCCAACTTATTGAAGACATTGATGATAATCGATTTAAGTTTTGCTTTCTAAATCTCTGTATCTATTATGTATTTATTTACCTATACATACTATAATTATATATAGTGTCATTTCATTGGTCTAGATAGTCAACCTACATTTTACAGCTTTCTTTTTTTTACTTCACATTATATGATACAGTAGGCAGAGAGAACCTAGTGTTTAGTTCTCCACTTTCCAGCCAATTTCCTAGATATTGTGGGTTGAGCAGGGAAGAAATAAAAATGAAAGAGTTACTCGAATGTAAAACCTAACACGGCTTTTTCTATATAAATATATAGTAATTTTTTCCCCAGATTGTCACTATATACTACAATATTACTTTGATTTTGTGTGGGTATGGGTTGTGACTTTTTGATCTCTATAAAGCTGGCCTGAGGTCCATCAGCCCCAGATTGGGAAAATATTTCTGACATCTTCCCTGGATGATTCTGTGTGAGCGCTGAGACTCGCAGACATGATTTTTAGTAAGTGACTAAAAGAATGTGCTCTGCAATTTGTCTCTGAGCACATTCATAATTATCAGAAATGGTTTTTAATTAATTATGCAATGTAGTAATCTCCAACTGTATTGAACTCACCTCAGCTTCGTATAATAACTTTTTATTTAACATATTTTCAAAAAGTTTATTAAAGTTATTTTTTAAGATCTTTCTTTCAGTGGCTAATTTGGTGTAGTTTTTACAAATATCTTTTGTTTTTAATAGTTGGTGTATTTTTTAATATATATATTTATTTTAATGTATTTCTTAAATTTAATTTTTCTATTAAGAACTAGCTTGGAAGTCACTGAATCATCACCAGTCAAATCTTCCATAATCTGCAGAAATTCTTGCTCATTGTCATCCTTTTCTTTGAGTAGTTGTTCGCACTGCATCTTACACTTTAGTTCCTGGAGCGTCAGCTGGAGCTTATCCTCTGCCTGACGGGCCTTGGTACAACGAGTCATCATTTTTATTTATATTATTTATGCAATAGTATGCTTAGAAATGCAGGATAGAGCAGTACGAACTCGTGTTGTTAGTTTACAAATGTTTATATGTGTTAGAAAATAAAGGGAATGCAATAAGCAAGGAAGTATGATATTCAAATTTAAAGTTCTTTACCTGCGCGATGACCGATGACGAACAAAACACAGCACAAACACTTTAAACTCACAAATTTTAATGTATAAAATGTTTAATATGATATTAATAGCACAAATGTCTACATTAGAGGCTTTTACACAAATTACACCAAACTGAACAATAAAAATTATAAAATTTAAATTAATCCGGGAGAAGTTTTTAAGACGTTTCTGTCGTAGTGTTACCACCAAAAAAAATTTTAAAAAAGTAGACCGAGGCGAATCGGATTAATGGATGACTCAATTTTTTTTCTTTATATAAATATATTGTGACCATAAATGCGACAGGTTGTGGGTTCGATTCTTACTCGAGGAATTTAAATATTTACTATTTTCATTTTTTCGCTCTATGTGAGTGTCGAGGCAAAGCGCGGCGTTCAGTTCCGCCACTCTTTTGATAAGTTCCACATAATCAGACTTTTTCAATATTCAATCTAAATATCTTTAAAATTTAACAATATATGTATATATTTTATTATAATTTATGTGTCTATTTAAACCATTCAACTTAATAAAATTAGCCCCCAGTGTAAGAATAAAATTAGTATTACTAAGAATGAAGTACTAACAAAATATATTACTTGTATTCTAGTATTCTGTTCATATTAATATTATTATGTGAATGGATAGATGAAAGGTTCCTGCGGGATTAAAGAAATAGACTAAGAAATATAGTGCTGTAGCTAGGCGCAAGTAATTTTAAATGACAGGTCTAATAAGCTATGTAATTTTTTATTTATTTTTCGTATATTGGTATAGGCATATAGTACAGTGGTCTGTTCAATACTTTATCAAAGTGGAGACGTTGCTCGTTGAGCGGTGCAAACCAACGTTAATCAATCGTCTTCTTAATAGTGATTTCTTCGAATAGAAATCAAAACCACAATATGACATACTTACCTACGGAATGATAAAACTTCATCGCATTAAGAATCATTTTCCTGAAGTGGTTTTTTAAAATCTATTTCTTAATTATTACTAAACAAAACCTCCAAATAAAACTTTAAAAGATTAGAAAAAAAAAACGCCATTTACATAACGCAAAAAAATAAACGTTTAACAATACAAAATATACACTCATTGAGTAATGATCGTAAAAAGTAAACTGTCATGAAAAGGACAATACTTGGAGCAACGCTCCCCGCACCCCTCGCCTGTATGCCTTTTGTTAGTTATATAAATAACGAGTGCCTTTTTATATTTGAACATCGGAGTGATCAATAGGTGATTTCACGAATAATAAACGTTACTTAGACATAATGGCCCTTTTATACATTCAGAATTTATAATATTGCTTTTTTAGTTCAGTTAATGAGGCCGTCGTAGCGCAGTGGCCGACTTTAATTGACAGTTGATTAGAGACTAAATTTATATTTTTTATTTCCCCACTCTGATAGACAAAACGCGGTGTTAGGTTACGCCATTCATCACTTTAGGAATTTTCTCATTAGCTTCCCTCTACCTACCAAAAAATAATCAGTGAGATGCGCAAAAGACTGCTTAATAGTTCCGTAGGGAGCCCAAAGATGGAAAAGTTCTAGATCCGATCGGTTGATAATGTTTTTTAGAAAGAAAGTAATTCATTGAGATTTTGTGTTATACAAAACTATTATTTATTTGCACTTGCACATAGGAACAAGCGTGTACATTTATTTTCATTTGTTCGGTCTTGGGACGAGGCAAAGCGCAACGTTGAGTTCTGCCACTCAGCATTCGGTCTGCCACATATTATACCTCTAGAATTCGGTGGAAAGTAGGGAGGTATTAGGAAAAGCGTCTTAATGTCTTAACACTAGGTTATAATATTTCATTATATACATAGGTTTCGATACAATTTGATGGAAACGAACCTTTAACATACAAGTATAATAATAAGCTCCCGAATAATGCCACAGAGGTGTAAAATATGAATCACAATAAAAACCATTGTAAACAATCTAAAAACACCATTTCCTCGTTCAAATTTAAAGGAAATAAATTGAAGCAGCTTTGAGATCTCAAACACAATATGATTTATGTTCTAGTGACATTTAATTCAGTCTACGGATATCCTCATTTTCTTCCACGACTTACGAAGTGAAGCGAAAGTAACAATATTAACTTTTTGCAGCGTTCTCTGAGCAACGCTCCAATCATTCTGTCCTAATCAAACTAGCTCCTCTTGAATTTTACTTTGAAATATGAACAAAGCTTTCTTTTATGGAGTATTTTCTTTTATACTAGTAAATGTAATGCTTCCATACAAAACTGAAAGAGGGATTGATTAACGGTTTATTTGGAAATAAAGTGGAACATATTTGTAAATAATATATTTTAATAATTATAACAAATTCAAAGTCATGTTGTCTTCTTACCAGAGCTCGTTGCGTTTACAGTCACGAAATGCCTATGCCGCCAGACGGAATAATGCATTAACGTTCTGTAAATTAATAAAAAATTACAATCACATTACAAAGACGTATGTATATACATACATACATATATATAGTTTAAAGCCTTTTGTTTTTAGAACTATTGTTACACAGAACTATAGTGAATGCGTGACAATGGCGTAGGCAGTTAATAATTCAATTACAAGTCACTTTTACAATAATTAAGTTAATTAACGTAAAAGGATAATGACGTATAGCTTTTGCCTGTAAAAAGCCAGTGACATATTTTTAATGGAACTTTACTTACTTATAGGATAATCAGAAAGGAAAAAATAATTATTGCTGAAAAATAGATAGGCTGAAGGAATTTAGTATTAGTGTTGTGTAATTGTGTATCGAGTAGCAGAACTTAACTCCTTGATTGGAGATCGGATCACAATTACAGTCTGGCGCTTTAAAACTATAAATAGCTTAAAATAATTAGAAGATTTGAATGAAGTTGTTTAGATATCTAAAGACTCGCGTGATTTTGCTTATTAGGTACTTATTCTATTTATAATGATTGTTTGGCCATTATAGTATAATGCTAAAGAAGGATTGATAAATTTCTTAATTGAAAATTTAACATCATTTTGACAATTTCAATTTTTTAATTCAAACTATTCTATAAATTTAAATTATTAAACTCAATCCAAAATTTAAAAGAAATGTATCCTATCCTATCCTATAAAATAAAGTCGCTTTTCGTGTCTGTCTGGCCTTTCTAACTATTCTTCTAAACCACCCAACGGACTTTGATGCGGTTTTCAGCATTAGGACGAATATTTCTCAGGGAAGGTTATATAGTTTATTATTTGTACATTCTTATGTAAGTTAACAAAATTACGACAAATGTGTATAAAGTCCTACCCGTTGAGACACTCACACGGAGTATTGTTCCTCTTAATAAGATCTACAAAAAAGTCCGCGACAGCGTATTCGTATCTTTTAAGAATAACGTGTAGTGATCATATTTCTGTCTAAATATAGTAATTTCAATATATTTTTTATTGTGAGCGATATTTTGTCATAATGGTATTAATCCTTATCCTTTAAAAACTTTATTAATTTTCTACGTTAAACGAAGATAAAATTTGCTTTTTACACTATTTCGAAATTGCGAATAGTTTTAGAGAAAAACGCATTTAATTGTTAACACATCACGCCGTTCACACGTCAGCTGTAACGAGTCAAATTATACTTATGCCTTACTCTCAGCATATAAATAAGTATATTAGTTACGTTGGCCATTTAATGTAGATCAAAACTGTCTTTTACTGTTTTTCATTTTAATAAGTACTTTAGAAATTGTTACAATATCAAAAAATCCTTACTGCGAACGGCTCGCCACTCGCCATGTGTCCCTCCGCGCCCTGCGACGTTTTGCGGCCGCCGCGCCCGCCTACCTTACACGCATCGGTGGTTCAGTGGTAAAATGCTCGGCTCCACGCGGCCGGCCCGGTATCGATTCCCGGCCGATGCATTCTATTTAATTTTCCTCACAGGTAGCCACGTAGTGCTTGCTTTTCATCAGGGACAGAGTACCCTCTTCCCTACCCAACCGGTGTCGCTGTAAAAGCCAATAGGGCTAACAGCATTAACCGTCAGAGAACCAAGGTCCTGATGTCGTCCGGAGCTAGTACGGAGATGGCCGAGAGAATGCTTCAATTCTGCGCCCGGCAAAGTAAATTTAGAAGTGATTGCACGTACTTTGGAGTTATCCAATAATTATAATGTATTTCCACGCGACATAGTTGGTTACATCTTTCGTTTAAGTATTTTTGGGTAAGAGAATAGTAGGTAGTTTGTTGTTTATAATTTCTTTCGTTTAAGTTTTCTGTTGTTTGTGTTATTTATTTGTGTTTATTTTAAAACAATTGGAAAATCTTTATTAGAACTACGAAAATGCATGTTGCATTAGGGTTTAATTAATTTTCACATTGTCTTAAGTGCTTTGCAAACATACATTATAGCATTTTAGTAGTCAAGGCGGGCGAAGCCGCGAGGGGGTCGCTAGTTTTGTTATAAAACTATATAAATCATGGGTTATTGAATTAAAGTAACAGCATGCATCTTTTCGGACTTTCTAATCAAAATTACAACAACACATGTTGAGTGGCAGAACCCAATGCGCTTTATCTATACCGAAATAAAAAGTCGATCCTGTGGGAATTGTCTCACATTAAAGCTCTGATAATGCAATTTGCGTAGGAGTACATGATAGATATCTTGATGCGGAGGAAATACTTCTTTTTATTAACCGACTTCTGTAAGAAAAGGAGGTTATCAATTCGACTGTATTTTTTTTTTTTTTATTTTTTTATGTTTGTTACCTCATAACTTTTGACTGGGTGAACCGATTTTGAAATTTTTTTTTTTATTTGAAAGGTGAAGCTTCCCGAACGGTCCCATTTTTTTTTGGTTCATGTCTGACAATGGTATCTATGAGAAAATCACATATGTATGTGCGCGACAAATAGCCGAATAACTCAATGTCGCGCTGACCCATTTTGATGATTTTTTTTTTATTTGAAAGGATACACTTCAAGGATAATTTGGTGAAAGTTTGGTTAGGTTCCGATTATGGAATCCGGTGAAAATTGAGAAAGTTCGTTTTTTTTTTGGTAAAAAGTTGATTATACTGTAATAGTTACAAGCAAAAACTTTTTAAATTGATGTCAGAGGTGAGATTCCTGATCGTTGCATTTCTTTACAACCAATCTCAAAAAAGATAATGTTCTCATTTTCAACCAACTTCAAAAAAGGGAGATTCCGAATTCACCCGAATACTTTTTATGTATGTTCTTGTCAATATACCAAAATGTAACTTTGCACAAAAATAATAGCTAATTAAATGGAGTTTTACATAGAACAATCACAACCACTCGTTGACAACTAATACCACCACCATCACCACTCGTTCAAGAAGCATCATTTTAAGATCTACCCATCACTAAAAATCGTAAAATAAAATAATTTTTAACAAAAAGAAAAACCGACTTCTAACAACGAACTAAAAAGTGAAAAATAATTATATAAAGATTTTATAATTTTGAAGTCGGTGTCAAACTACTGCTACAACAACCTTACTACAATATCTAATTACTAAGCCTGTTTGTTTTACTTGGCACCGACTTCAAAATTACAAAATCTTTATATAATTATTTTTCACTTTTTAGTTCGTTGTTAGAAGTCGGTTTTTCTTTTTGTTAAAAATTATTTTATTTGTTTATGCTGCTATCTCTACACTCAGTTGAATTCTTGATAGTTCCTTGACTTTACGTCGTGGCAAGTTTGCAAAATATTTCAGTAAATATCCACTTTGATTTTCCATTTTCTTTACGACTTCAGCGTATATAAAATAATTCATTGAGTTGAGAAAAGCCTAGAGTTAAAACATCCTATTCTTCACTTTCCGCTCTGTTATCAGGCCGAGGAACTAAACATACTTATATTGATGATGATTGATACAATCGCCGAATTTATAGTTACACTGTGCTACACCACGGTGAGATTACAATTTTTAATATCCTTATCTGTAATTAGTTTCCATTAAAAATAATTGACAAAAGGTAACCGGCGCTCGAATCAAAATCGATCCATTCATTTAGCAGATACGATGCTACAGACATGACATACACATACACATATACACAAACTTGTCAAATTTATAACACCCCAAGTTACTCAAAATACATATTATAAAAGATATATAACTAAAAGAAAGAAGAATTTTCACAAAATTATCAATTACACCCCAGTAAAGAGTAATAGGCGATCGAGTAACGGTCGGTTTGGTATCTACGAATAGATTACATCCATTTAGTAATAGATGCCCACTCAGCTCAGCTACTGCTCGCAGCTTTAGAGTCACTGTGATAGACATTAATTTAAGTAATGTTGTGTAGTTAGATATCTTATGCTTGGGTAGCTTGGGGCGCTGGTGTACTAGTTTCTTTTTATCTTCTATCTGTATTCTGGATATAGGGTAGGCTGATGGAACCTAGTGTTAAAACTAGTGTTGAGTGGCGGAACTGGCGGATATGCAGCAACATCTAATATAACCTAGAATACAATGGTTGACGTTGCCTTATACATACTAGTACATATAAGCATGCAAGCTTCCTATTGTCACTATGAATAATTAAGAAATGTCCGGAACGTATGAAATATTCAATTTCAATGCTGTAAGCTAGAAATATTTTTTCAATTTGACAACTACATTGCTATATAAATGTGAAATAACTGCTATACATATTTTTTAGCTAACAAACTAATGGTGTTAGAACATTTAAGTCTTTACCTGAATTCTAATTCCTGTTCGTCACAGATCATACGAAAAAATATTTAGAATATTTTTTTGGTGAGTAGAAAAATTGAATACTTTTAAAACTTAATTGACACTGCGCCACGGTGAATCCTGGGTGCACTAAACAGTATTTCTTCTTCTCATATATTAAATATTGCTCTTCTTTCAAATATATATAATGTAATACAATTTCGATGGATATCTACATTTTATCGCAGTCACACTGCCTATCCATCCACATTTAAAAAAACTCCATCACCCAAAAGTTTTATCGAAAACAATGCTATAAACAACAAACATTTCGTCTCGTTCCTTTTCCTTTATTATAAGTAAACAATAAGCGTGTGACTGTAAGCGGTTGCGATTGTGGTTTCATTTCCAACTAGAAGGAATATATTATAATTCATAATTTATTCACTTTGATAAATATATCGGGACATTAGGTTTCGAAAGTTAACAAATAATGTCTCAAAAATTGGGCAGTTAAAGGAGTGTTTTACCACTAAGATTCTTCTGACTACCGGCTATAGTCGGGTTACAGTATCAAACTTTTTTTTATTTCTACATAAAAATAATTGAGGTGAAATTGAAAAAGATAACAGTGCTACATTGCTCTAAATGAAATTTAAAAAACTGAAAATATAAAATCCTAAAAATCAGAAATAGTTACCTATCTGAGTAAAATATACAGAAAGCTCTACAGTCAATTGCTTTAAAGAATTTCGTATACTACAACTTTTGCCGTCTTCGCGATTGCGACTTGCAATTTTTCGAACAAATATGTCTATCTTTTACCCGTCAGAAGGAAAATGAAATCTTTTTGCTTATATTCCCCTATCTTTCTTATTTTGCGAGGTGAGTAAACAGAATTTTGTGGCAAGTGATTTTATTTTCCACTTTTAGGGCTGTTGATAGTGTTTACGGCATCTGAATGTACGCGTGACGTTTGTTGAGTTCCATTCCGACTTGGAGGAATGGATTGTTTTAAATTCCTCGTTCTGGTACAAATAATAAAGCGTAGTGTTAGGTTCTACTACTCAAAACACAATATCTCGGAACTTGAGAGGTGCGTGAGGAACGGAGTGTCATAACAATAGACTTCCTGCTGTGCGGGAAAAAGCGTGAAACCACATTTACCTAAGTAGTACGATCGGTGTCCATTATCATTCTTTCACGCACTTAACTGCGCTAATACGACATCGACATCTCTCACGTCAAAACAAAGATAAAGTCAGCGCGTAAATAAACAGTTTGCGTATTCATCACAAGAAACCACATTGTTATTGTACAAGGAACACTCATAAAGGCCATTTACGAAATCACACACACAAATACTCGTCATATTATTTTAGCTGCAAAGTGCTTTTTGTGTATTAGCTTTATATCGACAGGAATAACAGGGGTGTCGTTAACATATGAGGGGTTGCAGCTTATATAAAAATAATAAACATATTAAAACTGTTCTTATATTGCACTTTTATACTAAAAGTGTTAATGAAAAATATTGTACGAATAATAAGGTCGTTTACATTCGCGACTATTACACATTTTAAATGAAATTTTTAACAGGAAAAGTTGCATATATTTAGTTTATTACATTTTTGGAAACAGAACTATTTCAATAGCCTTATTAAAACACAATATCATCCCAATTTCAGTAGAGGAGGGAAAAATCGTTGGTGGTAGTGCGATATAATAAATATAGCCACTGACAAAAGGGATGCTACCTACGTATACTCGTGACCAAGGATTTTGACACGTTCGAAACGCCATAAGTGAAGAACTAAACCGAACTGACAATGGGCTACTGTAAAGATTTTTGGACTTTTTGGAAACGTCGGGCTTCCAAAAATATATAATAATACAAAATATACGCGATTAATCCGGTTAAAGAGTTCCATTTGAAATTATAAGGGTAAGCTTTACTGGGGATTCAGGAGATATGCCTTCTGTATTCAGAATTAAACTTATTTCGAACATTAATATTAATACTCGTGGAATTATACTTAATAGTATTACTTGAAATTATTATTATTAATTTTTATTTAAGAAGACCATGTATCATAAGGCTTCATCAATGTGGAAAAAGTATGCTACAGGTTTTTTATATTTATTTATCATTCTTTTTAAATTTATATTTAAAAAATTGAATTAATTTGTATCAATTCTCGCATATTTTTACTTTACCTCTACTTACTACTTTTTACATTTACTTTACCTCTAGTATTTCTGGTGAGTGTTAAGTCAGACAGCCAGACATTACGTGTTGACGCGTTAATGGGCAAACAGAGCGAAGATATAAAAATAATTAAATTCCCTGATAGGGAATCGAACCGACAACGGTCATGTTTACAGTCAGACGCTGTGCCGCGATGCCACGACAGGCTGATTGTTTTATGTGATATTTTAGTATTAAGAAATATAATTGTGTGAAATATATATCTAAATGCATTTTTTATATACGAGTATATTTAATCATTCTATTTATTTGGCTGAAATTTAAGGTCAGGTCAAGGTTTATTATCGATATCTAGAGAGTACGTTGAGGTTTAAGTCTACTTCATTTTTATTATATTGAATTCGTGTCCCATTGAGCTTCAAGAGAGATTATAATACTTCAAACGTTTACGACTAAAGATCAATTGTCTATCGCAGACTTAATCGCTTGAAATGACGTTATTGCCGTCTATGTAGCCTTTGACATTATATCTACTAAACCAAGGCCACTTGAATGCGTTTATTAATACTTACATCGGATTAAAGTTGCTAGTTCCAACCTGATGAGAGATACAGAATATAATACTCTTTTTTTTATTTTGAAACCATTATGGGGTAGTGCCACATAGTATACACTGTAAATAGAATGATCGTAAGTTCGATTCATCTTCGAAGAAATGGTTATTTTGTACTTCCTATTCATGGCAAGATAAAAAGCGGTGTTTAACTCAGCTTCACGCTTTCACGCACATAGCAGGCTAGGCAGAGGGGACCTAGGAAGCTAGTGTGAAGGCACTCCGTTGCCATTTGCCGTTGAATAAAAGTAAATAGGTAAAAAACTCTTTAAGCTCAAAATATTGAATATTACCTTATACTGACATCCGGTTATATATGGCACCAGGTAAACTTGAGCACAAAAGGCTTCACCTGTAAAACAAGCGTCAAACACTTTGTGGCCATTTATTACACTATGTAGGTGCACGTTCCTTTACGTCCCGTTAGGAAAGGTGTAGATTTCATATTTTTTCATTATTTATGACGGTGATATGAATAAATTTGTGACTATTCCTATAATATGCTGATATTATTTCTCTTGTTTTGGTAGAAGTTTGATATTAAACCTTCACGTTGTCTTATTGGATTGAGGAAAAAAATTATACATTTCCCTGAGAGGGGATGGAACTTACAACGCTTACAGTCCAACACCCTACTGCGTCACGGTGGCATTGGTTGATTAGATTACCAGTTCAAGTCATTGTAAGTTGAAATTAATAAAACCCCCCTGTTATAAAAATATAATATAATATCTTAATTTCCTCGTAGACCCGAAATTTTACGTGCTCATCAAAATGTTCACCACAAATATCGCTATCAACATTTTACTACGACCGCTAGCGAGCGTCAACATTTGTCCGCTATGGTAACTATTCTGTAGTATTATAAACCTAGCATACCCTTGTATTACCAGTGGCGTAGCTAGGGTATTTGCTGCCCGGTGCGGCTTAGGGGACTTGATGCCCCTTTCCTGATGATGAGTTCTAAAAAAAAAAACAAAGTGACCGTCGACTTTGGTGCCCCTTTCCTTTTGATGCCCGGTGCGGCTTAGAGACTTGATGCCCTTTAAAATGATCTAAGGTCTAAAAAAAACCAAGAAAAAATAAACTAATCGACGACTTTATGCCCCTTTTCCTTTAGATGCCCGGTGCGACCGCACCGCTCGCACCCCCCTAGCTACGCCACTGTGTATTACCAACCCTATAAAAGGTCGACCCTTTTTGTGTTCTCCAAATCACCAGTCATTTCGCGGCTTACAGAAAAATTGTCGTCTTTCCAACGACATTGGCACGTGACGATTTGAATTGAACTATTACAAAGAAATGTTTGAAAAGCAATTTCTGTAGGGATTTGTGATTCACCTCAGAATACCGGTTGCCGTATTTTACAGCTTTGATTCTTATATTTTATTATACTTCTTGTATTTAATAAACATTTTTAAATGATTTGTTCCCTATTGTTTTATTTAAAAGATACACAACGTTTTAACTACGTCTTCCCCCGTTTGGGAAAATAGAAATAAGGGAATTATGTTTGATAGTTGTGTTTGATGCATTTTAAAAGACTATAGGTATAATGGGTAACATAGGAACAATTAATATATAACGATATTGCCTTTTTCGGTAAGTGGACTATGCAATACAATTGTTTTTTTTATTTCGAACCAGTAGTTTCCGAGATTAGTACGTTTAACCAAACTAGCTATTCCTCCGTTCTAGTAACAAAAGCGTGTACCTCTTAATTAATCTTCATAGTTTTATATAATACAGATAATAAATACATAAAAAATTAAAAGCTATTTAACATTTTTATCTGAGCTCTAATCTTCAAAGGCGTGACTTAAGATGGGTTGCAATATCGTTGAGATAATGCTATTCTTGGAACTAATAACGTAGACTTTGTAATACCGCTATTTAAACTCCGGATATTTTCTTGTGAGGCATCAAATATTTATATTCAATCGTGGATCTTACATTCAAGAGATCTTAAGACTTTATTATGGACGTTTTTAGTATCATCGCTGAGAAGAAGGCCCTCGTGGTGCAGTGGGACGGGACGATGTCTGATTGTAAAGGTGATGGTGGTGGGTTCGATCTCCATTAAAGGAAATGCATTATTTTCTTTATTTCGCGTTGGTGAGGTAAATCGTAAACTTAAATTCCACAAATGCCACATGTTTTTTATCTATTCTGTTATGCGACTAAGCTACTTCCCGTACTTGTGGCATAATTATATTGTAACAGACAACACAGATGGATCTACGTTCCCAACGTAAATCCCACTTATACATTCACATTTCGCGATATAAAGCCGGGGCTAAAAATTTTCTCGGAGTTTAACTCACCGCGATGGTTTTAATAAAAAATATATTTAATTATTTTCATATTCTTGATTAATAAAATTGATGTTTGAATTGGACACTCTGCTTATCATAATTTTGTTTTCTTATATATAAGTATATATTAAAAGCTTACCTAAAAAATTTAGGAGGAAAAATAATACAGTAATTTACACGAAACTATTAAGGTTGTCCATCCTACCTTACATACACTAAGCTATGAACCCGTAATTTCATAGCTTAGTGTATGTATGTAATGCATTTAATCTAACAAACTCTTCAGCTTTATAATATTAGTAAGGAATACAGAAAAGACAAGGGCGTTCCCTTACTCAATATGCTGTTTCGATCATTGGGCTGATAGTGGAGAGCGGAGCTCCTAGTATTAGGTTCCACCTGCCTACCCTAAGTGATAAAATGGTGTGAAGCTGGTTCTTTAAATATTTTTTAATAAAAAATCCATAATTATAATATGTAAAATGTTAAATACAATAACCTGCGATGGTATCAAACCTGCTACTGATCCAATAATGTGTTTAGACAATTACTACAGCCGGTTTATTGGTTCAAAAAGCGTAAAAAAGGAATAGATAAAGAGAACAAAAAAGCCAAACAAACGTTTGGTCACGTTCATCAACGTTACGTTACATTCTCTAACAGCATTTGAAAAGCTAACTAGTTAGCGATGTTAGGATCAAATTGAATATGTGAAAAATTCTATTACAATTCAAATAGAATAATTTGGTATTGTCAGTGATAGCTACAGTATACTGATTTGATTATATTTCAATTGTATTGTTCATATTTTTTGGAACAGAAGAATTATTGATTTAATTTCAGCTTCACGCTCTATCCCGCATGCAGCAGATAAGCAGTGGGATAGGTATTAAGACACTCCGTTCCTCATCGGATTCTGGAGGTATTGCATGTTGAGTGGCAGAACTCAACCCCGCGCTTTGCCTCGACACCAGAGTAAGGAAAAGAAAATAATACATAGGTACCTACATTATATGTATATGTAAGTAATAGCCGTCGTCCGCTTGTTTGTTTGGGTTAGAGACGTAAAATGGAGAAGTCTGTTTTTGTCCATAACCGTATTAATTAAAAAAAATCCTATTTAGTGCTCTCTTATATTAATAACCTACCAACATGCCAAATTTCAACCGTTCCGTTGTTGTTAGTCTCCCAGTAATGAAATATGAATAAACGCTTGAACGCCATTTCCAAAGGAGTGTGGATTCCAAATAAGATGTTTTAATGTTTTTATATATACTATTTATGCTCATAGCAGGATTGGCAAAGCATACCTACCCGGGAACCAAGGATTGAGAAACTCCATTCCCATTAAGAATCTCTAAAACTGAAAATTCTGGAAACATTGCTTGTTGAGTGACAGAATTCAACGCAGCGATTTGCTTCGTCACCAGAGCGAAGAAAGCAAAATATTACATATTCAATTTTGTCCAGTGGAAATCGAGTCCATAACCTGTCGCGTTTATAGTCACACACTTGTGTCTTTACGCTTCGACTGGTCTCTACAAACACCTTGTGTTCCATAACTATTGACGTTTACCACGATGGCATAAAAAAGCTAACTTTTTATTACGATCCTTACATATACACAATGTAGTTTACCTTTCAAAGGACAGGGGTTAAGGATGTAACAAACAATATCACCCATAAAGGGTCCTCTTAAAATCCCTTTCTTCGTATTTTCATTTCAACTCTTATTTCTTTCAAATAATATTGAATGTTTTTAGAATAATTTTGGTATAGGTAAGAAGATCGCATTAAATTATTTAATGTTTACTGCTCTGGTAGACTAAGCACGGCGCTAAGTTCTGCCATCCTTACGTTGCGAGCCTACACGCAGTGTCTCGGAAATTAATACTTAAAATAGAAACGGAGTGTCTTAATACCAAGCTATCTCTGCTATGCGGTGAAGCTGCTTACTTACTTAGCTTGTTTGGGGCACAGTTGGATTGTACCAGAGCGTAAATAATGTTTTCTGTTCTAATGCCACTTAGAGAGTATCTTAACACTAGGTTCCCTCTGCCTACCTTGCTATATGCAAAATTAAGCATGAATGTTTTTTTTATATGGTCATAATAATATACGCATATGAACAAATAAGGAAACAAGAATAACCTTGAGACCAAAACGAAATGCGATTTTCGAAATGACTTTCCTAATAACTAAGTTTTTAAAAGCAAAAAGCTCAACAAAATTTCTATAAAAGCTCGAGCTTTAATTTAAAATTAGAAATGAAAATGCTTCAGGTACGTTTCAATGTTCGAGGCTAACAAGCTGTGAAATCACGTTTGAATGCATGACCACTTGACCGGCTTGCTTTATAACCATTCATTTAATTCGGTTGCGAATAAAACATTTGACTTTTCTATGCTCAGGCTCAGGTAAACAATAAGGAACACTCGTGACCCAGGGGCACAAGCCTTTGACTGTAAACGCGACAAGTTACAGGTGAACTCTGGTTATAATATATAGTTTAACATAAATGTAATTTTAAAATAACTATTATAGTATAATAAAATATTTTAATTTAAATCAACGCCGCATATTGTTTAATATAATCAATCATAATAGAAAATATTTTAAATACAATCACCCTCCGAGCAGAAATCGAGCCCACAACCATCGCCTTAACAGTCAGACGTCTTCCGACTGCGCGTAATAAAAATATGATAATTCATATTAAAGTAACACATAATGCTGCGATAAATGAAATAAACATAATATGTACAGGTATATCTTTGTATATAATTATTTTACATCTTACCCGCCAACACTACAATATATATAATTGACGATTGAACTCAATTTCATTACATTGTAAATTTTATAGTAGATATATTTTAAAGATAAAGCCTGCTTAATCAATACTATCTAAGTTATAATAAATCCAAATCTATACGCATTAATTAACTCACATTAATACTTAAAGGTTACATTTTATGATTAAAATAATAATAGTAATTTTAGTTACTTTTGTAATGTTTCTTCTATTCTAATGTTTCTTACTATTAGTAAGCTTTTATATCTTTATCGTCCTCGCCATTTGTAGTGTATTGGCCCACAGACACTACACACACTTAAAGAACACTGGGATCACTATCACTGGCTCACCACTACACCAGATCAGCAGCAGCGCAGGAGCATGTCCTATCCCCTCTCTACTGGTGTACATGAGACAAAACTTACATATCTATTAAATAGATACAAATATTACAAATGTAACTTGCGGGAAAAACGAAGCACACTGGGCACTCACACCTTTTCATTACATTGACAAAGATTTTTTTTTACCTCTATGCAGTTTTGAGAACAGATTAGAATAGAAGTACGTGAATTTGATTTCAAACTGAACCTATAAGATTTATGTTTACTTCTTTTTAAGTACAGAACCCTAAAAATGAAACCAAATAGATGAAAGTTGGAATAACTCAATTTCAATTTGACACGAAAGGCTTCAATCGCTCCGGATTTCGCTCAATATCGAAATATATTATTCAATTTACATTTAAGAAAGCAATCAATTATAAATGGAGAGTTAAATTTTCTCGCACTTGAATGTTTTCAAGTGTTTATTGAAATTCTTTCTTAAATAAAATACGGGTATTATAAGATATACATTTTAATAGCCACTGAGGCCATTGTGGTACAATGAGAAATAATATAACTGAACTGAAAATTCAACAAAAAGACCAGACTAGACTATTCTAGTATGAGATGCATTGATTTTTTTTATAATTTTTTATGAAGTTCGCCGTGTAATCAAAACCTATAGGGTATTCCTCTCCACTCCATACAAAAGGATATTTCCGCAAATTAAAATTTGTCAACTATTATAACTTGTACTTTCCATTCCTATCGCCCACCAAGGCGGCGAGTCCGACTCGCACTTAACCGGAATTTATATTACTTTTGGTGAATGACTAGGAAATTTAAATTACTAGATACGATGTTAGTCATTAATTTCAGCTATACCTACACGCTTTCTTAAGTAAAACTACATCGATAGACAGACAGACAAACAGACAACACAGTGATCTTTGTTCTATCTTGTTTTTGTATACAAATATGATAAAATACTTCTATCAATCAATATGACAAAATATTTTAAAAGTATGTAATACGTACACTATACCCTATATACTATGTACGTACTCGTATGTATAAATATAATTGGTTAAATTTGCCAAACCGGTCGAGCTAAGCGTCGCGCGACGTCAAAGGCTGGACGACTGCGGTAGTCTAATTAATCGGACGCAGGCTATAAATGCGTAACATTTTGTTTCCGTCGCTATAAAAAAGATTTTAACGAAAAACGCTGTATGCATTTTGGGTATATTTTTTTAACAACTGTTACTATTTTGCTAATTGAATTTTGTATTTTAGCTTTTTTAGAGTTTTTTTATATGATTTTTGTTTTTTGATAAAAGGATATAGATTGTGTTATGTGTAGGTTCGAATTCAACTCGGAGAAATATTTAAGTATTACAATAAACAAAATTATAAATACTCGAAGTGGAAATCAAAGTGTCCGTAAAGGAACATTAACATATACTTACAGAATTCATCACACCATATAAATAAATCTTAATTTAATTCTAGTTAGTTGATAAACTTAAACTTAATGACTCATAATTTACTATAAATTTTGTTTGTACATAAAACAGTTTATAATTAATTTGGGTCGAGGGCCCCTCGAGTGCAATCATTTATTAAAGCTATAAATAGCTTTTATTTCTTAACTTTACGATAGTAATGATATTATTAGCAAAAAGGTTAAGGATAAAAAGGGATAACTTTTTTTTACATTCACACTGTATTCCGCTTATAATAGGGTAGCCAGAGGAAATCTAGTGTTATTACACGCCGAATTTTCGAGGTATTACGTGTTGAGTGGCGGTACTCACCGCCGCGCTTTGGTATAGCTTATCTTGGCGCCAGAGTGAAGAAATCCTCCTCCCGCGAGTAGGAATTGAATCCACAACCGTTCCGTTACAGTCTTATGTACCCGTGTAACTTGTGCACCGACGGCCACAATACACCAGTTTACATTATAAAGTATATTACAAGTACTACATAAGATGTCATCTCAGCGTAATTGTTGTATTTAAATCATTGTCACTTAATAGCTCTACTGAGACTCACATCAGGTTACGTTATATTTTTGTAACTAGATTTTACCTTTAAAATGAAAAGTTACATCGAAACTATTAACGTGATATAGTGTAGGCCATACGACTTTCCTCGTTAAATAGACTATCCTACACAATTAAAAAACAGTAATTCCAAAAAGTAGCACATTGAAATGAACCAAATTTTGAGGCTGTCGTGGCGCAGGGGCACTGGGGCGTGAGTGTAATGCGACGGTTGTGGGTTGGATCCTCACTCGAGGGAATGTATTATTATTTCTTAATATTTTCATTTCTTCCCTTTGTCACTAAACCAAAAAGCTTGGCGTTGAGTTCCGCCACTCAACACGCAGTGCACCATAAAATTCAGCCTTCAAATTATTTACCAGAGCAGGATGAAAACAATTAATTTCCTCGACTGAGATTGGAATCCAAAACCGTCATACTTTGCTACGAAAGTTTCATCGTCTGTGTGAAAAAAAAATACCACTAATCAATTCAAAACTAGTCGCTAGAACACGTTGATGAATATATATTTTTTGTACTTTCCACCCTACACATGCTATTTGCATAGAAAACAGTGGAAAACGCAGAAAAAATGAGAAAAATACAGCTTTGTAACTCAGTAGTTAGTGAGTTTCACATCTCGCTGACACTCTGTATGCCAGTAGTCGCGTATTACAATATCAAAGGTGGACTTAAAATATGTGCATCTGTTTATCGTCGCTCTCTGTGTACTCTTACATACATACGTTAGATCCTGGATCAACCTTTTTCGACTTCAGCTTGATTTTCTCATTATTACGATGGTTATGGTTAACTTTGTTATTTTACTAACAAATTTGATTATCTAAATGATTAAATACTCCATATTAGACTTATCTATTATAATTGTTAGCTTCACGTAAATACACAGTGTTTTCTTTTCGCGTCCGAATTCAAGACGCAATGCTAAATGAGGTCCCTCGTGGCACCTCCTCCTAGGAGTATAGGAGCACAGGCGTGGACACACACAGGACCTTCTGCTGATTAAGATTATTAACAGAGCTTTTAAAAACGTACTCATATATATGACAATACAATTTGCAACCAAAACATAGTGGTTTTTGATGCTTTAGCGAAAACACCGCAATGTAACCATAAAATATTTTAGATAAATCATTTAATAATTGAATTAAATGTGTCTGCCATACAAATTGAATCAATTAAACTATTGAAATCAACGTTTTTCACTGAACGACGCAAAGGCACGTGTCCGATCATGTAATTAGTGCTTGGGTCACACACAAATATGTATTTTATAATGAATTTATGTATTTATGTTATGTAACGTAAGGTTATGTACGAATTGCTATCATTATAATACTATAATTACACAAAGCTTATAAGCTTGTTATATATACTATCTACGCAAATTTTATAAAGCTGAAATCTTTTTTTTGGTTGAATACATTAATCTAAAGAACGGCTGGTTTGAACTGAAATATTACTCTCTGTTAGATAGTTTATTTATCGAGGAAGGCAATAGGCCCACCGTACTTGTGGCCAGGGTTGTCTCGGGCACTCAGAATGAGTTATGTTCCATCGCTCAACAAAATAATTAAATAAAACCTTCGCTGGGAAAGAAATCAAAGAAAACGTGACGACAGTAAATAATATTTAATATGTGAGGAAAAAGTAATTGAAAAAGTTAAACATATAGCTACTTAAGTGACTTTCCTTTGAACATTAAAATGAATTAGTAGATGAGTAGTGTTAAAATAATAAATTGGTAGTGGGTTCGACTCCCACTCAAAATAATTAAACTGAGCTTACATTCCTCATTTTCCCCGAAATTTTCGGGACACTGTACAATATGCATATGTTGAGCGGTGAAGCTCAAAACCACGATTTGTCTTATTATAGTATATATAGTCACAGTGTGAAAAAAAACCACACAAACCCCAAACTACAAAGCATATGAGTTAATTTAATTTATGAAAGAAAAATCATATTTGAATCGACATTATTGCGTCCTCTAAAATCGATATCATCGAGCAAACAGAACGACAATGGAAATTCGTCTAAAATTAAATAGATAGTTAATTCGCCAATTACACCTAATTGATCCATCAATAACTATAATTGTGTAATCATTTGATTTAGATTGCTCTAGAGGGCTATTTGTCAGTGTATTTAAATGCACTATACATTTTATACGCCGCCGCGGATCAGTGGATGAGTATCAGGGTGTAAAAGCATTGGTTATGGTTTCGATTACCGGGGAAGTAATTAGATTAAGATAAAATGCGGCGTTGAGTTTCGCTACTGGACACTCAATTTTGTGAAATTGGGCAAAAAGTGAAGAATGAGGTGTTTCGCACGAGGTTTGCCCTGCCTACCTCCTACATGGAAGATATACGAAAAGCTAAAAAAACATGGAATTTGAACTGATTATCTCCTTAAGTATTAAGAAAGGAATTGAATCCAGATCTGTCGCGTTTATATGCTGTGCTACAGTGCAATGAGGGCCTCTAAGCACGAAACTCATTAAATGTATAGTTAAATACAAAATATCGTTGTCCATGAAGTATAACAGTGACCGCAAACGTAACCAACGACTGTGTTTATTTGCGTATAACATTTCGCAACTAATTACTTATTTTAATGTATTTTCAAATTAAAAATTCATTCTACTAAATGGTTATTACAGATTTTTTAGACTTGTTTTTTTTTTTTGTTTTTTTAAACATGCCTTTATCTACCCAGTGCGCTTGTGTCAGTTAAATGTACATCAGAATGTTATGAAATTTACTGAGTTAGTTTCTGAGGTTGAACGAACTGTAAGTTCCTGGTTTAAAAGTATATTTTTTCAGTCAAAAAAATTTTTTACGTCTGTATACTTTTGCAATCTTATTTTTTTGTTAGGATTTTTTTGTTCTACCATTTAACATGCAATGTCTCTAAAATTGGGGAGAAAGTAGAGAACGGAGTAACTTTACCCTAGGTACCCTCGGCCTATCCCGCCATATGCAAGATACAGCGTGAAAACTTAAAAATATTTAAAACAGTATATTTAAAGCAGTACCATAAAGTCCTAAACGTTTCACATAAAGAGAATAAATCCTCGCCACTGTATTATACGTGTATTTTAGTTTGAAGAAATCTCTCGTTATAAATGGCAGTCGTACCCCGCGCGTACATTATGTAAATACATTGCCCTCCATACTTTACTAGGGTTGGAGCTAAAAAAATTAAACGAAATATAGTACAAAATGCTGTAATTTTTGTTTTATGTAATTTTTTCCATATTCCTAGTCTGATATGACAAAACGCGGCGTTGAATTACCCAATTTAAGACGTAAAGCCTATAAAATAAGTTAAGGGCATACTGATTCACCGTTCGCCTAACGTCTGTAATATAAGAAATACCAAAAGCTAATACAAATCCCAATTACATTCAAGACGAAGATTATCATACCAAGCAGTACTAAAGGGATCAACTTATGCTAATTCCATGAACCTTAACCCGAACACTTAAGAGCGAGATTACCAATAGTTTTCGCTTACATATTCTTCTGCCTCAGTTGTCTGGGGAGCGATTGACGATTCAAGCTCTTCACGACTATGTTACTAGAAAATATAGTAGGGTCCCTCAGGGGAGTTTTTTGTGTGAAAAATGGCATATCATTGTAAGGGTGAAACGCCCAATTTGCTTAGGTAAGGTACGGGTCAGGTAAATATTTCAAGACTGAGTACATTTTACTAAATAAGCTCCCACGGGATTACATGTCAGAGTTCGTATGATCTGTTTTGAGAGGACTAGTCGTGGGCTAGAGATTATAAGATTTATATAATGGTTTGGATTAATATATAAAATATTCGTTTAATATATTAAAGTATTATTTTCAATTAATTAAGGTAAAATAATACAACAAAGCAGCTCAACAAATGTAACTGATATTACTCATTGAATTATAAGCAAAAGAACTATTATATAATCTCCATTATTCACATACAAAATACATAAAAAATATAGATATTCATGATAAATATTCACACAGTCCACAGTCCAGCTGCAAACAGCCTTTACACTCGTTATAGCGAACAATAAATTATGAAGTTTAGAAAATTTTTGACATGAATTATATCTGAATATTTTTAACCAAAGCTAGAGAGAGGTGCCCACGTTTTGTTGAAACTTTGACGATATTTCATTCGCAGGTACTCCTAAAGTACTTTATTTATGTTAAATTTTTACATTATTGTGTTAAATTCGGAATAGGCAAAGAAAAATACATATTTTACTTACTTTCCCTACATATGAATATATAGAGTACATTTTTTTCTCCTTTTGATGAAATAACTCTATGAAAACTCTATGTAAATTTGACAATTTAAGTACAAATCAAAATTCAAGAGTTCAATGAATAATATTTTCCTTGTTTCAGATTTACCACGTTTCGTGGGTCCCGGATCGAACGTCACAGTAGCAGTGGGAAGGGACGCGGCCTTAACATGTAGAGTCGATAATTTACAAGGGTTTAAGGTAAAATTAATTTTGCTTATCATTTACTATATTATATAGTCGTGTTATATTTGGAAAGCCTCATTGTATACATATTAATAGTGGATTCGATTCCCTTTCGAAATGTTTAAATTTTAATTATGTTAATTTTCCCAACATTGTTAAACGTATAACGCAAGTTATTCATAGCAATATTATTGACAATGACCTTATATATTGCCAAAATATTGAGAAAAGTGAAATCATTGGTTTAAAAAACCGCATTAAACACTGCTCTAACACTAGTTACAAATTCACACTATATTTAGCAAAACTTTTACTTTGAAATTTCAATATTTTTTTGTTAGTTGTCGTGGGCAAAAAGTGTGCTGCAAATCCACTGGTTGTGGGTTCAATCCCCACTCGAAAAAAAAAAATTACTTTAAATTTTTATTTTCATTTCTTCACTCTAGTGTCCAGGCAAAGCGTGGGGTTGAGTTTCGCCACTCAATACGCAATGCCTCTAGGATTCGGCGGAAAGTGTGCAACGGAGTGTCTTAACACGAGGTTTCCTCCGCCTACTCTGCTGTGTGCGGGATACAGCGTGAACATGATTTTCAGTAATTTCTGATGGTATTTATTATAAGGCACCGCGATATCGCACAAAATTACTTAAAATATATCTCTACTGTAGTTTTTGCCATTTAAAGTTTTTGATGATTTTTAAATTGATTTTCTTTTGTTCGACGTTTTACATAATATATATGTAAAACGTGGAACAAAAGGACCCACGCCTCTCGGAAATTTTTAAAGCGTTCTGACTATTAAAACATACATACGTTCTTTTTAGCTTGAAGTTCTTATTAATCTATAAGTTGTTACAATTTATCTCTAAACAGCTTAGAAGTCTAAACAGCAAAAAGCATCGCCATTAAATAAAGATTAAGAAAGCCACCCAAACTGTATATTTCCGAGTTTTCCCGGATATTCCCGTAATAAAGCGAGCCTTATGTCCGAACCATTTATAATAGAAGCTTGAATAAAACATGATCGGTGAAAAATTAAATTCGACTCGACAAAACTCTACATCATTTATCAAGAGCCACCAAACAATTGGGTGGACTGTTGGGAAAATTGACCTCCGGAACTTTTATTTAAGCTTCTGCTTCATTTTATGCTGTGATGATGTTTTGATTGATTGTCGCATCACTTCTTTTTGAGTGGATGATGCGTCGTTTCTACTTTAAATTTGTTAACGTAATTTTCACATATTTTTATAATTTTTATTGATTAAGGCCATCGTGACAGCGAGCATCCGCCTGTAAGCGTCACGGTTTGATTCCTATTCGAGTAAATGATTTTTTTTGTAATTTCTCCGCTCTGTTCTTTCTCAGAGAATGAAGAAATAGGAGAGCAGAGTGTGTCACTAGTATACAAACGTGGAATACAGCGTGATGCTTTTTTAATTGCATTGTATAATTGCATAATTGCAATAAATAGTGAAAACTTGCCTTTCCATAGGATTTTCTATCTTTCTCGACGTGTCAGTGGGTGCCGCTATTCAAAAACATTAATTCTTACCAGTAGTTTTGTCAGTAGTTCTTGAGATAAGTGCGTTCGACCAAAAAAACTTTTCAGTTTTATTTTCACTATCCTCCTCCTAGTCATGATTTTTTGAAGGAAAATGTGTACAAATGTATAACATTTACGTTACGTTATTTACATTTCCGAGCTCGACGTTTCAAGTAATTTGAAGTAGTCCGTAGTCGCGACTCTCGAATAAAATGCCACCTGGCATCCATTTGCGAGTTGATACAATTATTATATCAACTTCTGGAAATAAATAATGAAAATAGTGATAAAACATATTGAAAAAAAGGGGTTTTACGTTATTTCTTTGTAGAGAATGTGTGGTTTTTTTTGGAAAGTCAAATATGTAATTTTGTTTTACATTTTATAACTTATCTCTAAATTCCCTGAACTACACTGTACCTAATGTTCAAATACTCCGTTTCCTACTCACCACCAAATTATTGAGACATTGCGTCTTGTGTTATTACCAGAGCGAGGAAATGATAATAATTAATACTTTTCAGAAGGAATTGAAGTGCAGCAGCACAGCACTATGTTCATATTTGATACATTTTTATCACATTTTTATTACAATGACAAATGTTATTGGAATAACCATGAGAACCTAGGATTAAGACTAGGTTATACTAGACTAAAAACTAGATTACCTAATACTAAAAATAATTAAAATGACTAACACTAACCGCGCAGGTGGCGTGGCTCCGAGTGGACACCCAGACAATCCTCACGATAGCTGGTCACGTGATAACCAAGAACCACCGCATCAGCGTCCAACATGGAGACGGGGCGTGGACGCTCGGCCTGCGGGATGTGAGCGCGGCAGACAGGGGCAGGTACATGTGCCAGGTCAACACCGAGCCTATGATGAGTCAAACGCATTTGTTGCAAGTTGTTGGTGAGTATCTGTGTTATTTTAGCTTCATGCTGTATGCTGCATATAGTAACAGGGAATCTAGACATTCCGATCTCCACTATCAGGCGGTGTTTGCTCTCAACGCTGCGTTTCGTCTTGTTACCAGTGGAAGGAAATGAAAATATTAAATAATTTACTTCCCTAAATGAGAATCGAACTCACGAACGCCGCGCTTACGGTCGCACGCTATGCTACAGCGCCAAAATGGGCTCGACTATAGCTTGTGTTTTCTAAACAAAAGGTGATATTTAAAAAAAATAATGAAGGATAGAAAGATATTAGAAGAAGACAAAAAATAAGTAATATATCTGGAAGTATGTTTAGTAGAGACAGGAGATACAGAATAAACAAAAAATCTAACCTCAGAATATATGGAGAAATAAAATAGCATTAGTCTCAGTAAAGGACTGTTATATACGATTTCAGTTTAAAAACCCAACACTATAAAAACACTGCATAGTGTTACTGCATTGTTTGAATTTATTTTTGCCATTTTTTTGCATTCATTTACAAAACTTTTATACTCTTATACAGTAACTGCTGCAGAATGCAGTTCCACCAAGTGCTTGTTGAGAATGTTTATTACGACTCCTAGTCGTGCTAAAGATAATGTTATATTTGAAATTGTTTCGTGAAATGTGTGCAGTTTAGATCGTTTTATTTTAAGCGCGCTTGTGAGAGGATTTTTTATATTTTGCTGCAATATCGTAATATTTATTGTATTTATTTATGAATGTATTGCAAATCAGCTATTTTTTTTTTGTAAATCATAGAAGTAAATATTTTGTCAGATCTATTTTATTTTGAAAGAAGCTTCTTTATGTGATAAAGTTCACAGAATCAGATGTAAGATGAAAAATCCCGTTTTTCCTGTAGCAATTTGGAGATATTCTCTCTAACCCAGTCCAGTAGTTTAGTCTGTGTGTTGTAAGTCGATCAGTAACGGAAGAGTTTTATAATGTATGTAATTAAAAAAATAACAAAACAATTGGGGAATGGAAGTGTATTAACGGGAACGGAGATACTGGTTTCCAGGTTTAATCTCCATACTCCGCTATGTGAAGTGTGAAGCTAAAAAAACGTATATAAAAATCTATAATTTAAAAATATTGCTAAACTTCTAAGCCCGCTGCACTTACCTTGCAAAGACCAAACACTCTAAAACTCGATATCGGTAAAGGGCGAAACGTATTTGTAAGTTACGAACAAAAGTTATGATGTCAATGATAAACATTCAGAACTAGCGAGCACGAGTAGTTCCGGAAAGAGAACCATCTTAAATAAACTTTGGAGAACTTCGAAACTGCGAATGCTGTATTTATTTTATGTACCTAGGGGCAAATCTCTTTTACGCTTCTCGACTCTGACTGTTCATGTATAAACGATTGTTTTTTATGGAAGTTTATTTGACAAACAAATGACAGTGTTATTATTTCTCGATTATTTTTTTATATCCTCGTTTTTTGCGAGGTAATCGGAGAAAATCACATAGTGTCAAGACATTCCAAATCATAAAGTGTTACTTTCTAAACATTTTAGAGCCTTTCGATGTTTAGTGTCCGGACCAGCGCTGCGTTTTGTCTAAATATTTGTTGAGCTTTTTCGTTATTTAGAGACAGACATTCCATATTACGTCTTAAAATCTTCGAAATAAAATTTACGGTAAAAGTTTAGTTTTAATTGAAAAGCTTCTTTCCAATATTATATAGGCTATCGTCATACTCGTGTACTAAATATTTTCTTACTTTTCTCACTTCAACCCAACTGTTTTGTAAAAAAAAAAGTAAAACAGAAATAACAGAATATAAATTCTTTTGTAAAATTCAACTTCTATATCACTAAAAAGTCGTAAGTAGGCATTGAGGCGTCGAGAGAGGAGCTCCGAAATAAATGGTGGCACGTAAAAAATGACCCAAATTACTGGCCATATCTCACAAAGTGTATTATTGAATGAGATTCTTCACAAAACCACGTTATAAACGATGGCTCGTATAATTTTGTTAAACTTTTATAATAGATGCTTCGTTTATATCTGTATATTATGATTTTTATATCGTCGACATTCTACTTCCTACTAATATTATATACTCGTATGTTATTTTTTACGAGGGTTGAAGTTTGTTCTACTTTCACGTAAAAACAACAGAATGGATTGAGATGAAACTTAACAGAATTAACGATTTATACAGCAAACAAAATTATACCTTTCTAAATACATTAAGTATATTTCTTGCAACAGTACCACCAGACATCGACGACGAGGCAAGTAGCGGTGAAGTGCTAGTCAAGGAAGGTGACAACGCCACACTCCGCTGCGTTGCTTCCGGCGTGCCTCCTCCTGCTGTGACTTGGAGACGAGAGGACTCGAGGCATTTCAAAATGGATAATCAGACTTTGGGTAAGTCTTCTTTCATAGTATATAAATTAACCACTATGTTTTTTCATTTTGAAAGTGTGTGTATATAAAAAAATAGATTTAGAGATGAAAATATTTTGGAAAAATCAAAATATAAAAGTTTTAATAATTGTCAAAATTTGAAAACTAAGTGATGCATTTTAAGTACTTCCAGCATCTAAAAATTACGGAAAGTGTTTGATGATGAAAAATGCAAATATACAAAGGCATTGTCTTTTTAATAATTTATTGTTGTATGAAGTTGTATCTCACATCAGTCAGGTAGCAATATACTGACAGCGACAGTGACTTTAACACAAGCTAATTAAATTTAACTACGTTTTAGCAACATGACATTAATTATATACCTAAACTTATAATTAGGCAACGTCTAGCAACTATAAAATGTTTTGTATTTTGTTTATACATACATAATAAATATGAATAAGTATATGTGCTTAGATAACTCAATTTAAAACCCGCATACAGCAGAATAAGCAGAGAGAATCCGCCGCCGATTTTTTCCAGGCATTATTTGTTGCCTTGGTGTCAGAGCGAAAAAATTAAAATATTGCGTTACAGTCACACCACCAAGACGGCCTACTAAAAAAAACGTCATTATCTTGATTTAATATCAGTTAAATACTAATAAATATTTCCGAGTGGGGCCGTTACAAAAGACAATAAAACAGACAACTATACAAAACAAAAACAACACAGTACGTTAAAATAAAAAAGGGAAAGATCTCTCGAGGATTGAAAGATAATCCGACAAGCGCTCCATTACAATCTGCCATTAAGATTATCGTAAAACGCGAATATATAACATATATCTACTGACTTTTATATCGGAGAAAATTCTTTATTTAGAATAATTGTTTTTATTGAGGCTTTTAAGGAAACAATGTATATAGACTCTCAAACACGTTTTGTATGCGTGAACGTAAAATACAAAATGATACAATTTGTAAAATTTGCTTTTTTTTATGTTCGTTTAAAATGGAAAGACATCAAAGATTGTTATAGAAAAAGCAAGAAAAATCTAATCCTAAATCTCATCGTACCCGGTTAAAATATTACATAAAAAATTACAACGCCAATATACATTTTATTCCAAATCAAATATATTATTTATCACAAGGGAATATTGACACGGATATCCTGAAACTCGAGCTGAAATAACACGAAGACAGCTGCGACAACAAAAGCTCGTACATTCTCTAACCGGTGCAATATACGTCAATGAGCTATAAATTAAACTTAAAGCTCATTATTATAAAACGTTAATTACATTATCAGTGCTTCATAACGCTACTCACAGACGATTTAATTAATTGACTGTGGTAAAATATGGAATTTATACTTAATATAATAAAGCTAAAGAGTTTGTTTGGTTGAACGCCCTTATCTCAGGAAGTACTGGTTTGAATGAAATATTTTGATATGATACGCGGTTAAAATAAAACTATCAAGGATGGTTTGCCAAAATACAATAGTGTAAATAGCATTACAATCGTTTAAACTGTTCCTGCAAAAGTGCACAGACAAACCGTTAAATAGAAAATATTTTTCAACTATTGTTTTGGCGTCTATTACATTGATAAATGCCCCATTAATAGATTTTGTTATAAATCTTCTATAGCGATAGAAAGCGATCACTATATCCAAGAACTACCACCTGCACTTAGAATATATTATTATGTTTAATATACAACGAAATTGTTATTTTTATTTGATCAAGCGGGTGAAGCCGTCCTATATTATACTTATATTAGAAACGAAATAGTATTTTTTTAGCTTCACGCTGTATCCCTCCCGTGGCAGGGTAGGCAGATTGAATCTGATAACCTACTTTCAATACACTCTGTTCCCATTAAGAATCTTCTATCCTCTACTTTCCAAATTCTGGAGGCATTGTGTATTAAGTGTTAATTTCCTAATGGGAATCGAACCTACAATCTGTTGTTTGTTAATAGTCGTATTACATAATGCTTCCAAGCAATCCCACATAAGGCCATTAGTATCTAACACAATACACCTCTTATCATAACGATAATCCAAACTAAATCATAGTCATAGTTTGCTAACAAAAGTTGTTATCAGCGAACTTTAGAATGAAATGCTAGTTATCTCCACGAAATGGCTCATTAAGGCAGAGTTCTGTGCAGAGTATTAACTATTTGTATTGTACATTATTATAATGAGACACCGGCGTGGATGACTTGAAAAGTGTCTGACTTTAATAGCAGTAGTTGCTGGTTTGAATATCTTATGATGTTATTATTTTTTTATCGTGGTTCATCTCTTGAGATTGAAGTGGCGCTGTTGGATAGCATTTGTAAAAGTGAAGGTTGTTAGTAATATCGCCGCTCGATAGAATAATTATATTTAAATTATTATCATTTGTTTAGCGCGGCGTTGAACACCAATGAGTAAATTCACCACATTACTTTATTTTCCGCTCATTGACATGACTGGACAGTGACGGAACTTAACCACCTACACCCACCTTTCTAAATACGGAATGTAAACTAAAAATATAAATATAGCGCAGTAAACATGACCGTATAGGTAGTTTAGTAAACAAAGGGGCAACTCTACAACCGGCGGTAGCAAATTGAATGTAAACTCAGCTAATTTGCATTCCGGGCTCCGACCAAACTTTGCAGAGTTTGTCACTTTTGAAGTTTTACTCAACTTTTTATAGAAACAACAGAAAATCACGTGAAGCTTTCAGGTACAGATGTAAATAAATCGTAATGAGTTAGTTTGCATATTTAAACTTTTACTTTGCATATTTAGGAGCACTTTCTTCCTTTGTACGTTAGTTTTGATTCAAATTTACAAGAACGCTACTTACTTTGTGTATGCATGAGATCAAGGATACAAAAATAATATAAATATAATCACTCTACCAAATGAGAATCGAACCTACAACCGTCGTGAGAACGGCTTCAAACTCAAAATTATGTAACTTTTTATTTAAACGTCAGGTACAATCATCCAACATACAATTGGGCAATAGTACCGTCTAAATTATTATAATTGACAAATTGTGTCAGGGCTAATATTCTTCTATATCTTTTTATATCAGGGAAGGCAAGATATTCAAATCTTTAGTTAGTTAGTGCAGATCAAAAATTAAAACATATATTAATTATCGAGTTCATTTTATTATTCAATATTTTTATTAATAATTATAAAAAACGTACTAAAACAGTAACTTATATGTTAAAATATAATATTAGAAATAGTTAATATAATTAATAGATTATTTTTAGACCTGCCCTGGATTTTAGTGTCACTTATAATTTTAGGTGAACATATTTTTTCATCACAAATCGTATTGTTTTCTTTGGTTCTTTATGTCATTGTTGGAAATTTAAGTTTTTCCTATTTATTTTTATAAGTAATCTTAAAATGAAAAGTCTCATTTTAAACAAAACTTTTGAAGCTTAAACTTTAAAAGTTCAACTTTAATAATAATCACTCCGGAAATTATGAAGTTTAAGAAAAGAGCCAAGGCTTCATAATTAAAGGACTTGAGACGGTAAAGTTTTACGAAGGAGCAAAAATATATTAGATTTTTGATAAAATTAACGAACTATAACTAATAAAGGCGAAAAAATTTTGAAAGCAATTATAATTCTGAAAAGGATGTCGAAGTTTGACAGTTCGAATAAAGTTCAAGCGAGACTTCGTCCTAAGAACAGTTTACACTCAATCCGTCTTTATCTTTCGCTCAAAATCGTGAAGCCTTTAAGTATTTTCAAGTTAAATTTCAAAGTAATATGTACATAGTTTCATAAAAAATAAGTTTCATGCTTTATTAAGCAGAGCGCGCAGAGGGAAACTAGCGTTAAGTCACTCTGTATCCCAGTTGCCCTCCAATTTTCGAGAGAGAAAATACAGCGCTGTAGACAACACGTCTCACTGCATTCGTTGAGCACTTTACCGTTTTATTTTTCTTATTTGTTTAATTTTTGTATTTGTCTTATTTTTACTTGTATTCTGTTGTTTTTGTTATTTAAATTATATTAGTATAGCCATTAAACGATAATATTTTTTTTTAAATTTGAATTCGAATATTACGTATTGAGTGCCGTTACAAGAGCGTCAAAATAAAAATATTTTTTTCCACTTGCTGAAAGGAAACTTATAATAGCTCAGGCTGTTATGAGTGTAAGTTCACCTAATAAATTTCTGAATTTGTTTGATAGTACCACTATGATTAAATGTTATTTCAATCTTTAAATAGATCACGAGGAGGCACTTTTCGTGGAGGAAACGAAATTAAGAACTTCCGCCATATTATTTCTTCTTTTTCCCATTACATTATTTAAGTCGGTGAATGTAATTTATGAATTAACTTCTATTTTGTTTTGATATATTTATGTTAATATATTATTGTAAACACGTTTTACTTATAAAGTAAATACTATACTATTAATTCAAAAGTTTTAAACCACAGGGGTCAACCGGAAGTCTAATTTATAAAAGCTGGCAAACTTAGGGTAGCGGGTTTAAGCACTCAATTTGTATGAAAAAATTAACAATAATTATAAACATAAATTTGCAATGATTTTTTACCTATAATTTTTCAGTACAGAACTTTAAAAAATGTTTTTTTTTTAGTTCAACGATTTAGCTCAACGGTTGTTAAAATCGTGCCAAACATTGTGATACATAAAAATACGAGCATCTCCGTTTCCTTAATGGTTGCGGATATATTACATTTGTTTTTACAAAACTATTTTTACGTTCGATTTCCCACTCGAGTCGCTTTCCAAAGATTTTCGTTATAATTTCGTGGAGAAATATATTTTTCGTGTTTCGGCTATTAGTTTTGTGATGAATTAGATTTAAAGAGGATTTAGGCTGTAGTAGTCGAAAACTATAATATGGACCTGATTTCGAATTTCATTTAAAACGCTTATCGCTTCTGGTTTTATAAAGCTGAAGATTTAATTACGTTAGCCGCACTAATCTCGTTAACAACTGATTCGAATTCTTGAACTTTTATTGGCAATGAAAGTGTTCATTTATCAACCCAAAATTATCGTGCTTACAATCGTAGTCTCACAGCACCACCGCAACCTCAAGATATATGTATGTGTTATATTAATTCTAAAATATTATTTCAGTATCGAAACACAGTGGCGAATGGTTGAACCTGACTGGCGTAGAGAGGACTATATCTGGAGCGTATCTCTGCATCGCCACGAACGGTGTGCCGCCGTCTGTTAGCAAGAGGATACAAATAAACGTTATGTGTGAGTTGTTTGTATATACATTTTATTTTAACTAAACACTGTATGCCGCACATAGCAGGGAAGGCAGAGGTAAGGTCAGGGAACCTATTTCTGAGACATCACGTGCACAGTGACAAGATCTAACCGTAAAGGCCATGAAAAAGCGTTAACCTTTAAGTATGGACGTCGGGTCTGACAGACCAGACACTTCTACGAATTCTACAAATCGGCCACTTCTCGGTGACCTCCGCCACTGAGTCGCTCAGTACCTTTCGTATTAATGACAAAATGAATGTAGATAGCAGTGGTTGTGTCTCTGGGTTCAAAACACGTGAGTATTTAACTTTCTAAACGGGGCCTGGGTCTGTCAGACCCGACGTCCATGTTTCCCATACATGAATGATTTCAAAACGCCATATATTTTTATAATATTACAAAATATACTTTAATATTTTAATTCTATTATTTGTATTCAAATGTTTTTATTGTTATATATTATATATTATTTTGCGTTGTTTGTTATATATTTTAGTAATATAAATATTATTTACCTAAAAAAGATTCAATTTTTTTAGTTTTTATGATAAAATGGAAAAAAATGATCGACCAAGCACGTCAGGGACAAAAATATCGGTACTTTATAATCAACATCAAACAAAAGAATTGGACGACGACATTTTATAAAGAAAATAGCACTTTATCAAATAAAAAGACGCGTTTCGTATACTAAACTACTCTAAGAATTGAGAATGACTTTGACTCGCGTTTCGCGATCTGATGATCTATCATTTATTGAACATGAAGCTAAAAAAATAGTTTTGGGTTCTTGAAAAACATGTACACTTTGCCCCCAAAAGATATATAGAAACACAACACATACTTATGTTGACTGCAATCGTCCTGCTTGCCTACAATGTTGAAAGCCATTGTGTACATTGAACATCGATGTTCAATAATACCTTATCTTGAGGTGTTGTCAAAATTTTTATTTTATAACATAAGATGTCATTTCTTTATTTTTTTTATTTGTTAGACTTTATATTTTGTTAAAAAAATATTTATTTTATTATCTGTCTTTTTTTTAAAGTATTATTTTCTTAAGAGTCATCCCATGTGGCCAAAGACTGAAATTGTGACTTTAAGTTACTTAAATCGTTGTGATGCGTAAACTTTAATAAAAAGCGATTTTATTTATATTGATTTTGTTTGATTAGAGGCTATTCATGTAAACTAAAACATAAAATTGTCTTCTTCCTTTAAAAAACAGCCGGAATATGACCAATAAATACACTGGTCTGACAGACCCGACGTCCATATGTATGTTATAAAAAAATCACGTCCATAGTTAAAGGTTAACCTAAAATCGATTAGAAAATAGAATAAAAAATTCCGTGATATTTCATTAGCTTCTCTATGCCTTCCTTTAGAATTTAAAAATAAAAACAAAATAACATAGCTGTCATGTAGCAGCACCAACAAAACTGTTCTGAGTTCGAGCTTCACTCACTCACTTCTTTTCTCTGGTAATAAGATAAAACAACACTAGGCTGTCTCTGCCGACCCTGTTTTATACATATTACAGCACAGCGTGAAGCGTAAAAAAATAAAAATAAATTCTGTTCGTACTGATTTCCAACAAATTAATCACGTTTTAAAGACCTCAACACTTTCGAAGCGGGCGTCAAAGTCGACGGAGCGTGTTATTTTATTGTCAATTTCATTTGAAATGCAACGAGGAGCCACCACTATTTAATCCTACGATTTAAACGTTTCAATGTTCTTTTATTTTGAAACCGCAAAATGCTGCATATTTTACTGTTTAATCATTAGAATTGAATTTAAACTTTTTTTTATTTATACAATACATGAAAATGAAGAGATATGTATATGTGAGTATATAAAAGCATTGCAATAAAATAACCTGCATTACTCTTTCAATAGGCAAAAAAAATTGTGTTGAGCATTTTCTTTTTAGAATACAGATATCATGGCTTGAGGCCAGTCGTGATGCAGGGGCACAAGCATGCAACTGTAACCAGGTTATGGGTTCCATTCATTTCTTCGCTCTGGTAACGAAACAAAGCGCCGCGCCGCGTTGAGTTCCGCCACTCAACACGCAATGCCTAAAGAATTCTTTAAAAAGTGGGGATCGAATGGGAACGTTGTGCTTAAACATTAGGTTCCTAGGCTCCCTCTGCCTGCTTTTCGTTTTCCTTCTTATTAAATATGCCTATTTTACCCAGTCGCACCTACGGTATGGGCAGGGCGGGCAGCGTTACGGGCGCTGTCGGGTACCTCAGTCACTCTATCCTGTACTGGCGAAGCATTTCCTGTCCCGCAGGTACATTGGATATTGAACGGCGAGCAAAGGTTGGTTAATGGTAAGTAATTGTAAAATATTTTATTAATTTTAATTCCAATACCTAATTATCGGTAATCGATTCCTCGACAAATTTATCATCCAACGCAAAAAAATTTTTCAATTGGAACCTACAGTTCCTGAAATAAAAAATTCAACTAAGCAAACTATTCCGCTTATAATATAAGTATAGAAGCAAAAATATTTCCTCAAGCAACTGTCAAACAAACTACCATCTCATATATCATAACAAAACTAAATATTCCAGCCTGTTTTTCAACGTTAAAAAATCGTAAACACGACACTTTCATGAGTGTTTGACAAATTATCCGCGGGGTTTTAAATAGTCTTCACCGTGGTGATCACTGCTCGTTTATCATCCGCGTCTAAGTCCTGGACGAGCGCCAACATGTCCAATGATTGATTTCGATGCTAAAAGCCAACTCGTTTACACATTCTATTGTATAATCATTTGTATATTTTGTAATAAAATATCTCGTAATAATTTATTTAAATCTACAAAAACTAATGAAGTCATTGAGGCGGTCGATGCTGCAAAAACGCCTTTGACAGATATACAGATAGACAAATAGCGCATGACAGTGATTCTTTAAGAGGTTTCATTTTTTAAATATCTATATAACCATAAAAATAAAAAAAAACGCTTCTATACGAACATAGATTCATTTAGGCTTGGCCACAGTCGGATATAGAGATATACTCGTAATGTAAATTTAATTTTAGATTACCTAAATGTATACGGCAACGTTATTAAATGTTAATTGCGAAATAATAATATTATTTGCATATAGCATTGCTATTAATATTGAAATATTTCTGATGCTATCAGCTCTCCAATATGTGGGCAATAATGTGAGTTCAATACCAACTAAGTAATTTGACTTAGTTTATTTTTTCCCAGTCTGACACGACAGCGGGCGGCTTTGAATTTCGACACCTAATATGCAATATCTCTAATTCAGTGAAAAGTGGAGAACGAACTGTTTTGCGGGAAAAATAGTGAAGATGAAAAACATCACACACTCAGTACAAGATCTTAAACAAAGTATGAAAGTCCTCGTTAACGGCTGCACCATATCGATCTTTCATTACTGTTATAAAAATAAAATTTAATTTGCCTTGTTATTCCTAGGAACCAAATATAGAGTAAATAAGACATCGAGAGGGTACCGTCACATCGCGACGCTCCAGCTGACGAGTATGACGCGCAGCGACGCGGGCGCTTACCGGTGCGTCCTTGAAAACAATTTAGGGAAATCTCAAGCTGAACTTTATTTACATAGTAAGTAACTTTTAAACTAGCTTTTATCCAATAACAATTACTGATTACTGAAACACTCTCCATCTGAATAAGATACCGCCTGGATTTGTGGAAGGCCCCTCCTGTTGTAGGCCACCGTCACCTTCAGGATAGGGTAGGAATACTCTTAGTACGCGAGGCCAGACCAAATGTAATTTTGGTTATAAGGAACTGACAAACACGATGTGCTAAAAACTATAGCTTTCCTAAAATAAATGGCTTCGCAATCACAAATATTTTTTCACTTATTAGCATAAACGCATTAAACCTAATACTTTAGTTTTATAATATTAATATACCTACTCATAGATTTCTACTGACAATCAGTCTATAAAGTAAAATAAAATAAATAGCTTACTGAATATAATTAAAGGAAAACATAACTTTACTTAAGTTTAAATGAAATTACGACCGATTCATATTATTCGTTGCATTTCGACAGGATGGTGAGCTTTTACTGAAATAAAGTAAATATTATTTTAAATGATGGGGTAAAAAATGAAGTATCAATTTTTTTCACGACCGATGAATGATAGATAGTCAGAAGAGAAGGATGAAATTGTCAATTACCGTGGGAAGTTTACTTTGCGGGTGTATTCCAGGGAATCCATTATGCTTTTTAATTATAGTAATTAAATTTAAAGATTTAATCCGATTAACTTAAAAATGTCAAGTGATTTGGTCAATATTTTAATGGATAGAAATAAGATTATTTTAAATGTTAGAGGTAAAATTATTATGAATATATAGTGACACATTTCTCGCTTCTCTTTTTATTTAACACCTTCTGCCAAAGTTTGAAGGTTGTGGACTCAAATGGAAAGTACTCGTAGGTATTATTGACCAATGCCGATTGCTCGACAAATGCCCAGGACAAGACAAAGCAGTTTTAACAAATGATGACATAATATCATCAAACGAAGAAATCAAGGATAATTAAATTTTACATATTTTTCTTCCTTGTGAGTCAAAGTGATTGTAATTGAAATGAAACATATTATGAAGTCACTAATTTTGTTTAATAAGCAACAAGTACAAACTTTAAATTCAAGCTGAAATAAAAAAATACTGACAGCTCTTATGTTTCCAGTGTTAACGACTACAACCACTACCACCACAACTACTACTACCACTACAACGACAACGACTACGCCACCACCGACGACCACCTTGGTGCCCTGTAAGTAAATGTGAAATGAGGGTTTTTTACAGACGCCGAAGACGACCGTTGTAGGTTCGATTTTTTCTACTACTCGGTAAAAGCATTCATTTTATTTCCTTGCTCTGATAATAGGACGAAACTCGGTGTTGGGCTTTCCATAAGGAACGTAGTGTACGCTCCCTCTGCCTACCCTGTTATATGCAGAATACAACGTTAAGAGTCTAAAAAAAATAATTAAAAAAAACCTATTTTATATTAACCTTTATATTTTGAAATAATTATTTATAAAAGGATGATAATATGTAGTTTCTTAGATTAAAAATACATAATATGAGTCAAATTGAAAATGTAGCATATTGCTAACTATTTTTCTAAGCTTAATCTTTGAACATCAATTAACTATTTCCATTTTTGTCGGTCTGGTAAAGAAAGAGAACCGGTCAGTTTCACGAACATGCAATATTTTGAATTTTAGCTCAAAAACAAAAGAATTTTATTAGTATATTTTTATATTCTAAATATAGTTGAAAAAAATCTTATATTTGATTGATGAAATTAAATTTTTTTTAATAATAAAATTTCCTGCGCAAGTTGATAGTTTAAAATACTTTCATTGGACTTGATTTTAAAACTATTTTTCAATAAAACATTGAAAGCTTCAGAAAAGTTAATATGAATTTAAATAAATCTCATTTTCTGAGATTTTATCTACCATAATTTTTTTATCGTAGATAAAGGCCATGAGCTACGTTAAGCCATTGAAAATTTTTCCTACCAAGTATATACGGCCGCCGCGCCGTGGCGCAGGGGCGCAAGTGTGCGATTATAAGCCCACAAACCAAAATGAAACCTGGTAAACTTATGTTACGACACTCCGTTCTAATTAAGATACTATCCGCCGAATTCCGGAGGTACTGCGTGTTGAGGGAACTCAACGCGCTTTGCCTCGACACCAGAGCGAGGAAATGAAAATATTAAATATTTCTTATCCTCGAGTGGAAATCAAACTTGTCGCGTGTATACTCGCACACTACGCGACGGAACATTTGAAGACGTCAATAATTTATTTTTCTTTGTAATAAAATTATCTCATTCAATAGAATTAGTGAAAAGAATCCCCCGAAATATGGGGCTCGTTGATTTAAAAATCTCTTCTTTACGAAAAATACGTATTTAATTAGGATCTCTGTATTCATAATATTTTATTTAAAAAAAATACCAATGAATGGAAATGTATTCTGGCGTAAAATCTTTTTGAATTTACGGTACGAAGTCAACAGTGGGTGCAGAATGGGGCTAACTAAGTAATTCACCAGTTGTTTTCTCATAAATTTTATTATTTATATCACAGGTATATTACATATTCAGGTGTCGTTTCCCACTTGTGGGAATGAAAACGTCCTTGTTCTATTTACAATACCGACCGCGCGGCGTTGAGTTTCATCTCTCTTCCATATTCCACATTATGTGTAGAAAACGGAATATTTTTACATAGTTCTCTCTGGCAACCCTCCGATACAAGGGAAAAAGTGTGTAGTTATTTCGTTGGTAAGAAGGTACACAAACATACATACATATTACACATAAAAGGAAAAATAAACTCGAGCTAAAGACCTTTTGTAATACGGTAATGGTATATGTTTATTATCTCGGCCTTTCCTTTTCATTTGCTAATTTCCATAAGTCTTTATGGGATAAGAAGAATATTATATATATTTTGCAGTCATGTTAGAAATAAAAGCCATAACAGGGTTTTTATTTCGTATGGGTTTTTTGGTCTTATTTTGTAAAAAAAATATTTACGTAAAGGGAAAATGTGAAATTGTTGTGTCATAGCAGAATAGTCGCCAACTGGAAACGACATGGTTTTGAGTTTAAATCCTACTTCGAACAAATCAGAATCAAAACTTGTATATACGAGTATAGTTATAAAATACTAAAACCTAAGAGCTGCAAGTTCGGCGTACATTTAGCACACATTATATACTCGCATCACACATGAAGAGATGCATTAAGGCGACCTACTTGTTACAAACTGGAAAGTAAACCGCTGGCAAGGAACGACAGTCTCATGTCGAAACTGTATAAGCAGTGATAGGAAATAGATTTATGACTTCACTCAGCGCCGACATGTAAACGTGATTGATACGTTACCTATAGGGTCGGTTCAATTCTAGTTAGTTGTATTCTAATCTTAATTTCGTCATCGAAATTTAAATATATTTCTTATATTTGTGTTCCACCTTATGTAACATAAGTAGATAAAGCTAGCTTCCCAGATGCTGATCGAACTGGCTTCGTGAAATAGACATCATAGTTAAAAATACAATTACTAAAGGCCTCATCTCGTTTTTTAAATACTTTCATATTAATGATAGTTTCAACACATTATTATTCAATTCATATTAATGATAAAGAAATTGAAAAATTATGTTATAGTTCTTTGAGACAAATATTATCTTCTAACGCTTTAACATTTCCTTTGAAAACATTATTATCAAATCATCATTTTATCTCAATACATTATGTATTATTGTACGAGGCCTCTCGACTGTTACCGTTAGGTGTACTCGTTAATTACTGTTATTGCTGAAGTTAGACAATAATAGTCTAATTTTATCTCTTTAGAATGGAGTCGTAAAAAGTTTTAATATTAAACAAATGGAGCTTAATTACATTCACAATTTAAAGCTTTAAACTCTAGTTACATTTCCTTTGGAATATAAAAGTATGTAATATGATACTAGAAGTTTTTATCCGACTACTTCGGATAGAGGGTAATATTTTTTTGAGAGTATTTCTGTTTGTATGTGTGTCCATATCTAACTCTGATTTCATATTCTATGATTGAAAACGAGCTAAGTGCAAGTAAGACTTCTCTGGACGATGGGTTCCGTACTGTTATACATAAAAACGGCAAAAAAACACGTTTGTTATAAGGGAGGGAGATTTGTGTATCGATTGCGTATTAATATAGAAATAGATTTTACCACAAATTAATAAAACAATTGTTGCAGTCGACGCTGAGAGGCACCTGGAGCAACTCCACCGCGGAGTACTGGAGGACCCGCAAGCTGCCCACGAAGGCAACTACATAGTGCTTAGTCAACATCAAATGCAGAATCTTGGTAAGTTTAAATGGTAAAGTAATGCTTAAATAGTCTCCTCTCCACTCTCCCAACTCATTACTTAATCTTGGATCTCTAATGAACTATTGGGATTCTTTTTTTTCATCATAATAATATGTGTGATTTTTGTTTTTTATTATTATTTTTTGTTGACACGTTTCTTGAGGCATTGCAGACTCAACACCACTCTTTGAATGAAATAAAATGAAATTATTAAATAACTTCTAATTTAATTAATCAACTAATTATAACTTTGACCCAATTTAAGCTTGAGAACTTTTTACCTATGCAGATAAAATAAAAATATATTTTTTATATTAATTAATGATTTTTCGTGGTAAATATTCTAAGCCCAAACTATATTCAAATCAATTTTCCTTCAAAAATATAACTTTTTACACCTTAAAAATAAGTGACCACATTCTTTCCAAACTTATTTAAATAACTTAGTAATAATGAGATAAGTTTAACGTCAGTTTAAATTTTATGGTACTTTTCGAGCTTTATATTAAAAAGTACTTTTGTCATGAGATCAAAAATGTATGACGGTGTCTACATTTATGAAGGAACCCGTGCGTTAAAAAATAAATTTTAAAAGTAGATGTGCAATTTACATATTTTACCCATGTCAAGTATTTTTTTGTAATAATGTCTCATATATGAAGCTTGAGGGTAAAGACAATGAAAGTCTATTTTTTATACATTGGCCGCGTAATTTGAACCCGTGACTACCACGCGTTGTTCAAGTACGTTACCATTGTATTCTCCATTGATATTGGTCTAGATTTTATATTAATTGTTAAAAATACACGTTTTATTTCGAAATGCCTTTGAGCATGATTCAAATTCAAAGAAGTTCAAATTAACATAATTAGCTTTCAGCATAATTTAATTTAGCTTCCAATCGACGTTAGTTAAATACATTAGAAATTATGTTACCACTTAACGCTCGTTAATTCAACGAACAAAATTTAAATTTCCCTGTTTTGTTACCTTCTATAGTATTATAAAGCAAAATAAGAGTGAAACGTGCATTTTTTTGCTAATATTTATCAAACCAGCAAAAAAAAATAAATCTAATATTATTTTTTTCTTTTAAATGTTAGTCACTTTCATTTAGCTTGGTACTTATTCTTTAGTCTTAGCTAGGATCTTATTGCTTAAGAAATGAGAAATAAAATTGACAAACGAAGTGTCTTAACACTAGGTTCCCTCTACTATATATGTAACTGCTGCGTGAAACTAATTAACTTCATATCCAACAACCGAAAAAATTTACTACACTAATAAAACAAATTGAAAATCTAATAAATACTAAAAAAAAATTAAATTCAACAGAAATGGTGACGACGATGTGACCTGAGTTACGGGGACCGGAGTCCCCCTGGGGCGATGGGTGGCCTCTCGCCAGTGACGCATCTCGACCCTACACAACTCTCCGACAATATGGCTACGTAAGTCTTGGTCTAGGACTAGTGCTGGCCTTCACAGCGTGACGTGGACGCCACGTGGACTTAAGTGTTATCAAATAATTATGGATTTAGTGAAATCGGTGTTGGAATTGGTTGTATTGGATGATATTTTAGCTGCTTAGTTTGGATAATTGTCATGCATCGGAGAATTGAAGAAAGTTTGTAAACGATTGTCGTCTTAGTATTTTGTTGTTATTTCATCTATTATGTTATATGTTAAAGAAAATGTACAGTGAGGCTTTCTTCGTGGCGCAACGGTTAAATGTGAATAGGAAATAATATTTTTATCCTCGCAGTATTAATAAAACAAAGTACAGCATTTAGTTTCACCATTCAAAACGTAAATCTCGAAAATCGTGAGGAAAATAAAAAAGGAGCCTTTTAATACTAAATTTCCTCAGCCAACCCTGCCATTTGTGGAATACAACTTGAAGTTCAAGAAAATGTTTATTTAATTACCTATTTGATAATAAATACATTTATATCTATTCATTGTTTTATATATTTTTTAGATTATTTAATTTGTATAACGATTGCTAAGACGATGATTTTATAATGGGTGTATGTATGTTCGTAATTTCTTTATTTTGGAGTGAGATAAACATTGCTATACTCAGGAATCGAATCTATGACACAGCAATTATTAATTTTTGCTTTCAGCATTACAAAATTAAGATAAATTGAACATTGTTCGAAATAATATACATTACATAATATATGTATGTATATAAGCTAAGGTTGCTGTACATATTTTTGCACGAACTAGTCATATCAGACTAATAATAATAATATAATTCACGCCAAGTTTTAAAAAAAAATGTTTTTTGTTTATTTTTTTTATTTAGTTTAGACTTAGATATATTTGGAAGAATGTATATAGATCTAATTAAGGTATAATTATGAGGGTAATCTATCGTGTATTATAACATTATGACTATCCATGTTAGACAATTTGAACAATTCATAAAAGTCTATTTGCTTTTTGTATCAGATAAGAAATATAAAGATAATTATAAATTTTTATGACTTTGGCCTAAAATATACCAGTATATTTAACATAACATTTCGAAATTTTAATAACGAAAATAATTTTTACAGTTATTCATATGTATTTCTGACTTAAAAATACTTTAAATTTATTAAATTTGAAAATTAATATTGCTTTTAAATTGAAATTTTCAGTTAACATGGCAAGTAAATTCTAGATTAATGTATGAAGTACTGTATCAATATGTTCCGTTGTGAATAATAAATTTTTGGAAATATATTTTAGTTTTTTTATACAATAGTTGGTTGCGTCACGGAGGTACGTACAAAATATATTTCATGGGTGTTGATTCAAATTCAGTTTTTGGAGGTTTATGGCCATTGTAAAGTCCGTTCTTTAACTTAAGTATATATTTGACAGGCTCGTAGCCGTAGCCAAGCGTGCGATCGTAAGCCCGACCGTTGCTGGTTAGATACTCACTCGGGAGAATGAAATATTAATTTTCATTTTCAACACCAACAACTATTCTCTGTACCTACCTCGCTGTGTGAGGGATACAGCGTGAAGTTAAAAAAATATTTTGTACTACCATTTTAGACTATATAATTTTGACCAAACAAACAATATTTTACAAAGCAATCAACAGAAATAGCACAACCGTAAGTATAACCTCCAGATCCTTCCCTGACGTGACCCGTGACATGTCGTGATCCCACCGCGTTCTGCCCTGCGGGATATCTCACCATGGATTAGTAGGGACGGAACGTGACAGGTTTTTAGTAACAGTATAATTCATATTGTTAAAAAAATGAAAGTGTTTTGTTATTTTCATATAAAGTTTTTTCTTAAGGTTTGTTAAATAAATAGAAGTATAGGGTACTAAATTTATTTTGAATATTTTACCGATAAATTATAATAATATATAAATATAATTAAATAGAATTAAATTTTTACCGACGGCTTCGCTCCCATTGTCAAATGGAAATAACTAAGACTCATATGTCACATTCTTAATGCGATTTTAGTGATATAATATAGCTGATATATTATAGCCTTTTGTGTTGAGTGAACTTTGCAAGACAAAATAATTTAAAAATAATAAACCATTATTTCTTAACATAAGCGCGTCCAATCAAACAAACTGTTTATCTTTATAATATTAAATTTGTTAATACAGGTAAATATTTTTTATATATATATATATATATAAAGAACACACATGACGATTTTGTGTCCAATCCCATATTACATATTTAATCATAGTAAAGCTCAACGTGACCTTTCAAAACGACATTTATCCATTTTCTATCATAAATTTTAAGCGGCAAGAGCGGTAAGAGAGTTAGAGGGGGACCTTAGTCGGCCTTCGAAAACATCGGGTGGGATGTATGAAGAGGTTGATGACAGTGGACGAGGCAAAAGAGGTACGCAGAGGCCGTAGCGTTTGGCGCTCTGTCCTCTTTGACTATTACAGGGTAAAGCTAAGTTAAGTTAATTTCACGAAGAAAACATGGAAACCTAGTATTAAGAACACTGTTCTGTACTGTTTTACAGACATTACATATTGACGGATCTTAACCAAACCAAAATAAAAATTATTTAAACATAATTGATTATTGAATGTAGGACTACATAGTTTACCACGACAGGGTAAGGTACGAAGCAGACGTCTAAGATGAGCCCACATCTTCAAACGGGTTCATAAGCCTTCCCAACGTGACCTCATAAAGACGCGACGTGTCACTTCTGTATTCGTAATATTAATATTTCTTATATAATACTTTAACGTAAAGCTTTACATATATTTTGCTTATTTTGAGAGATAATCTTTGTACTCACTGTTACGCAAACGTAACGGAAACTTTGAACGTAATTTTGCATACTTTTCAAGAACAGATGACAATGCGATAATATGAAAAAAAAAACCGATCTAACCCACTCGGACTTGCCCACCGAGCGTACCAACTTCCAGATTGTAGGTCAACGGTGATTACGGTCAATAAATAATAATTAATAAACTAGGAAATACGCCATTATAAGAAATTATAAATAAATATTAATTTAATAAAACTAAAAAACACGCCAAAAAAATTGTAGAGTAGGTATAATGACCCATACATTTTATTTTTTTTTCTTTTAATATTTTTCATAATTCAGTTTTTTTTTCACATGTTTTTAATATTTTCAAACTATTGTTTGTATTGTTAATTATGTTACACTTGTGTTTAATGGAGTTTTTTTTTTCAAATGATTGGTTGTGAACATTTTTTACGAGAAAGATACGGCGAGTAATATATTTATTTTAGTACAATAATGCTAAACTCATAAAATGAGGTTTTGTATTTGGAAAAATGAGTGTATATAAAATATTTGTATTTCCTCCGTTCTGGCAAGACAAGTACAGCGTTGAGTTCCGCCGCTCGACAATGCAGCATACCAAAAATGATCACGTAAAGAGAAATAATTTTGTAAATTTAATTTTGAATAAATATTTCGTGGCTTTGTAACTTTTAGATAACATGGTTTGCTTGTATAATTAAGTTTAAAAGTTTTGTTGGAATCATATTGTAAAGTTCAATAATGAATTTCCAATTGAATTTTGCTTATCGTGGCTTTGTTAACATTTTTAAAAAAAATATTTTCAGAGTGTTAAAATACTTCAATCAAGATTCTACCCAATTTTCGAATATTGTATTTTGAATGGTTCACTTCGACTCAAATATAAATGAAAAACAAAGGAATAAATGTGGCTATTGCGACTTAGTAGTAGGTAGCTAGAGCTAGCTCTTCTTAGCAACTCTTGCAACAGTCTATGGTACCTACGAGATAATAATTTATCTCGTAGGTACCATAGACAATTCAGGCATTGAAACTTCATGCAAGCATCCGACATTGGGTTCTTAAAGTGCTTGTAGCAAAACATTTGAAAATTGAAAATTTCTTAGAAACATCTATAATGACATTGACCTTGCGGGTGAAGCTAAGTAAAATCTCGTTTGATATATATATTTATAATATAATAATGAAGCCTATAGAAATATACTCTATTGAAATTAATTTCATTAAGAACCAGTTCGACTGAAGTGTTCTAAGCGGAAATTGGGTTAAGTATAACCGAGTAATGTCTTGGTTCAATTAGATTAATTTAAAAATATTGTACCTATAATTATTGAGATCAAAGGAGTTTTAAAACTTTACCAGCACACGGTATAGAATGCTACTGTACTAAATCTAATCGAAGCTTAAAATAAATTAGATAATAAGCGCCCCCTTTTCCTCTAGGGTTGAAATATCTTCCAGCCCTTTTAGGATTGAAATTTTAAAGATTTGAAATATGTACTCAATAAGTTTAGTCATGAAGCTTAAATAATCTACATCGATCATCTAATCTAGCTACAGATTTGATCACTTGTAGGAAATGTAATGTATTTACATATATGGATATATAATAATATATTTTTTAGTATCAGGCTTTTCCCTAGCGGTGTACCCCGAGAGCACGGAGCGCTAAAGGTACGGTATCCGTATACCTCCATCGTCTCATCCCAGTCCATTAAAATTTTTGTCGATACTCTCCAGGGGGTCCTCCTGCTTTTTTGATGATCTTCGTCGAGAAGTTGCTATTCTGCAGTCTGGTAACGAGACAAAACGCGGCGTTGAATTCCTCCACCTAACAGACAATGCTAGAGCGGCAGCAAGGGGGAACGGTCATAATTCATATCATTAGGTTCCCAGGTTCACCTATGTGCCGGATACTATTAAAAAAATCTTCAACCACTCAACACTCAATATCTGAAAAAACAAAGAGAAATTACTTATCTAGAACAGACTCCTTCTTCCACAATTATTAAAAATATATCAAATTCTATCGACTAAATATTATGTAAAAAGTAAATTGAAAATAAAGCTTAGTTTTTGTTCCGCCGGAGGTTGTACTGGAATTGAAAGTACCCTCGTCAATCTTACCTTGTTTGACCTTAATACATGATTTTAGGAAAACAAAGGGTTAAACAAATAAGAAAAAATGGAAAAACTAAATTAATTTTATTTCGAGTTCTGTTCATTTGGCTTAGTTTAAATATTAAAACTTGTATTATCTTAGAATCTATTTGTCTAGTAAATATCTAATTATATCATTTTATATATAGTCAATTTCAAAATAAACAGCTTCATGTTGTTTTAGACAGGGAGAGAATGTAGAGTTAAGATACTCCGTTTTCCAATACTTCGTTTATTGAGAGGCACGACTCAACGCCACGCTTTTTTCTTTTTACTACGGCGAGGAAACGAAAACAATATATTCCATCATTTGGAATTGGAATAATTGAACTCACAACTGTCTTCGCCACGACGACCTCTATAATATTCTCTCTGCCTATATTTACTGCAACTATCATATTATTTAATGTATGAAAAGTAATGTAATCTGACACTATGATCCCATCGAATATTCCACGAACATATTATTTTATATCCGTAAATAAAGTACACGTCGTTCTTTTATCATTTTAAGCTAAATGTTTGACACTTTTGTCGTAATTCTGAAAGTTTTATCGGCTTATTCTATTTTTGTCTCTCACATACAACTAGGACATACAAGTAATAGATAAAGAACCCAGTTTTTAGATAAGATATATAAAATATTATCTTTCAATGTTTTTCATTGAGTCATGTTGTCTTGATCGGCGGATCTTAACGCCGCGTTTTGCCTTTTTATTGGAGGAATGAAAATATAATAATCATAATTACCATTACCCACTTTTGATAAGTGGGATCGAACTCACAACCATTGTGTGTTTAGTAAGACACTATCCCATTGTACCACTGTGGCCTCTTTTTCAATTCTTTATACGAATTTTCGGTTACTTACATAATTAACTACATGATCTCTTAAGAAATACATGAACCAAATATATAAGAAGTTTATTTGTCATTACAGTTTGCCAGTTGGCGCCGTCATCAAGGAGGGTTATTGCGGTGGCATTACGAAGCAAATATTGAATAGTAAGGGTTGCCTACATTAGTGGTGGGGGTTCGTGGGAAAGCTTTTCTTTGTATTTAGTTTCAACTATTTTTTTATTGTAGAAATTAATGTATAATGTATAAAATGTTATTTGTTTTTTTTATATTATGATTATTATAATATAGGGATGAAGTTGTGAGAGAAATATTAAATTATTAATTAATATTTAAAGTATAGATTTCACGAGATATATGAAGTTTTATAAGCTATTTAAAGGTTGTAATAACATATTAAGAAAAGGAAAACATAAAGAAACAAAAAATTTGTTTAGGGGGCCTCATGACAATCGCCTAAGAGCCAAGAGGTTCGAATCGTTCTCCATACAACGTGACATTGGCGAAGTGATAAGTGCTCAACTGGCACGCTCGAAGTGCCATAAATAAAGAACCGAACCGAGGTTCGAATCTCACTTATTCAACATTTTCATATATTTTTGATTAAAAACGAAAAAGACTATTTTATATAAAAATTTAGTCAAATTATTAAATATATATGCATTTCAAATTTTAAATAAATGTCAAAAAAGATTATGATAAAAATTTAACAACAAAAAAAATATTTAGTCCAATCTAATATCATTCATAAATTGACAACAAAAAAAAATAACTGAGATTGTTAGTTAATATGATTAAATTTTGTTTTACTGTATTTAAAATTTAAATAAAATAAAATAAGCGAGGCCAGTCGTCTCACTCAGATACAATCGTGTGACTGTAAAAGCTGGTTGTGGGTTCAATTGTTTCTCGTTCTGGTTATGAGGCAACTGCCTTCAGACCTACAAATTGTAGTAAGTAAGTGTTTTAATGGGAACGGAGCGTCTTAACATTAGGTTTTCAGGTGTTCTCTGCGTACTCTGCTATGTGCGGTATACAGTTGAAGTTATAGTGGTGCAGAGTCACAAGCGTGAGGTTGCAAGCACGACTGGTGGGTTCGATCCCCACTAGTAGAAATTACATATTTAAATTTATATTTTGATTTATTTGCTTTGGTGTTCAGGAAAAGCGCGGCGTTGAGTTCTGTTACTCAACACAATGGCTCAAAAGTAGTGTTAGTGGAAACTAGATTGTGCTGTATCCCGCTTACAGCAGAGTAGGAAGAGGGAATCTAGTATTAGGACACTCCGTTCCGCATTTTCGCTGAATTCTGGAGGCATTGCATGTTGAGTAACGAAACTCAACGCCGGGCCGAAGCTGGTCGCTAAGCAAGAGCGAATAAAGTAAAATATTGAATATTTTATTTCCTAGAGTGGGAGCCCGCTTACAACCGCTTACGCGTGTGCTACTGCGCTACTACTGATCTCATAAATTAGCACGTTACCTATTAAATTAGTTTCTAATGAAAAATAATAGTAAATTAAGTACAAATCATTTCAACCCCCAACAATGACGTGGAAACTTTGAAATTACCTAAATTCCGCTTTTATACACGAATTTGGCTATTTTCGAAGCGCCGGTGGCAATTTAATATAGCAGAGGTGGCCTCTACCTTCTCATTAGTAATTAACATTTTAATTGAGAAGTGGCTGAAACTCAGAGACCCTTCGTTAACAAACTTGCATTTTTGAAAATATTGATTGAAATTTCTAACTAGTAATTCCTCTTTTGTAGATTTATATTTTTTATTTATACGGAAATAACACTATCATATAATTTCAAATATTAAAAAATATTGTGAGGCCGTTGTTTGCATCACCATCTGTTTGTAAAAGCGACGACTACAGGTTCCATTCCCACTCAGAAGAATGAACTATTTTCATTTTCTCGCCCTCGTAACTCGGTAACAAGAGAAAGCTCAACATTGAGATTCGTCTCTCAACACAACTTCACGATAATTGCGACATTTTGTGGCGATCGAAGTGTTTAAGCAATAAATTTCCTTTATCTACACTGCTACGTAGACAAAAGCGTGAAGCTGCTTTTTTATTATCATTAAAACTAACAAAAAATATTGTTTCTTTCCAAACAAAAGCCCTAAGCTAAAGATCTATGTTAAAAATACATTCGTATCTAATATGACAATAATTTGTAAGCCTAACGTGTAATTTATCTTTGAGAAAACACTTAATCTCTCAGTACAATAGTGACACAAAAAAAATACCAGCCCTCAGCCCTTGACCTCGGGATCAAATTCTGTACGCCTATCTTATCTCGTATAGTGGACAGATCGATTTAAGCTATAATAGACGATCTATTCTGAAGAGAATATTGTTCGCGCGGCGTTGAATTCTGCCAGAATACGGAAACGGAAAGTAGAATACGAAGTTTGAAACTAGGCACATTATTTCTGTATACTCTGCTGTAAACCTAAAAATAACAAAAAAAAATTAAGTTATAAATTCTGTATTAAGTATACCCACATAAAATATGGGGTACATACCCACCTTACAGTGATAAAATATTTTAAAATATTTTATCACTGTAAGGTGTGAAGCGTGAAATGGAGTTCTGCCTGTACCTGCGCCGGGTCTACAATACAACAATAACTTCCAATATTGAAACACTGTAAACCTTTCCCGGGAAAAGAATTTAGGGATTTCGTTTCAATTCTGTATTAATTTGTGACACTAGCATTTACTCGCGACTTTGTTCTCGCGACATAGTAGGATATAACTACTAGAAGGAAAGCAAACTAGTATTTAATATTCATAAAGCCTTTGAGTTGCTTGAGAACGGAATATATTGGCACTAGGTTATTTTGTCTAATTATGCAGGTTAAACCAAATATAAAAAAGAAAACTCCAGAAGCAAGTGTTTCATAAGAATCGTTTGTATATAAAATATGATAATGAATGCTGTCTTTCTTACTTTTTAGTACAACATTCCCGCAAATGTCTCCCCTTTATGCGAGGGTCTGGTCTTGTAATTAGCTTGACTGAGCTCATTATAATTATGCGGCGGCCTCACGCCACACTGGTGTAGTAGTGTCTCTTTCTGCCAATACTATGTCTAATTGACCGCGAATATAGTAGGTACGAATTTAATTTATTTGACCACGAAAGACCACGCTACCACCATGGAAAACAATATATTATTTTCATTTGCTTGCTCTAGTAACGACACAAAGCAAGGCGTTAGGTTTCGCCACTCAACACACATCTCTAAAATTATTTGAATGTTTGACACTATGTCTACACTTTGCAAAGCAACAAAATATTTATCTAGATAAGTATAAATTGCTACAAAATTTTATATCAGCTTATCCACTTAACAGAGATTCATAATTGGTTCAAAAGACTAAGTAAATACGTAATTATAATCCGATCTTAGAAGTCCTAAACTAATAAAGACGTTAACTAATGTAATTTAGTTTAATATGAACCCGGAACTGCGTTATACTCGTATGTGTGTCTTCTACTTATTCGCGTAATATATATTATGTGTAGTATATCTGTTTTGGAGTATCAAATTAAAAAAAATAAATCAGCTTCACGCTGTATCCCGCACTTAGCTTAGGGTAGGCAGAGGGAGCCTAGTGTTAAGACACTCCTCACCTCACTTTCCACCGAATTCTGGAAGCATTGCGCATTGAGTGAAGGAACGCCCCACGTTGCCTCTACACCAGAACGAAGAAATGGAAATATAAATTTAAATAAATATTTTATTTCTTCGAGTGGCGATCGAACCCACTTTCAGTCGCGTTACAGCCACACTTTGTGCTCCTGCGCCGCGACTGGAGCAATATCAATGTGACCAACCTTCGAGTATTATACAATACTTATTTAGAAAGCACCACGACGCCACAGCTTCGAATGTGAATTCTAAAATTATTAATTACACGTCAAACAACACAAATTATTTTAATTTAAATGTTATTTCAATGCAAAAACCAACCAACATTTACAAATAACATGCCCGCAACTCTATTGTTCTAAAATTTTAGTACAAATAAGGTGACATAAATATATTCAACGCCAGCGTAGCGCAGTTGTACAGTGTTTGACTTAAAGCGTGATAGATGTGGATTCAATTTTAATGAGAAGAATTCTAATATTTTTAAATAATTTATAGATATGTCACAGCGTTAATATTTCAATGAAATTTTCGAATGAAAATTTCATTTTTTAGAGTTTCATTATAGTTTAGATTATCTTTTGTATTTGAGCTCATTACGGCGCGGCTACCGCTAAATTGTGGGTTTGATGCCCACTCGAGTTTTTAAATTATTTTATTTTTTCCGCTCTGGTAAAAAGAGCGCCGTATTAAGCGATATTCAACACGCAATATTCCGAAAATTGGGCAGATTTCGGTGAAACGAGTGTCTTAACACTCATTTCTCTCCCCTTAATGAAATCGTCCAGGCTATACGAGTAAATCGAATAGAAAAAGAGAGAAATGGCTTCCTCCTTTTTTTTTCAAATAAAGCTTTGGCTTCAATTCCGATCGCTTAAGGAGAAATTGATTAAATTTACATAATATGACTTTTTAAATGCTATAAAAAGTAAACTTAATATTTATATAAAAAAAATAATATTCATGAGAAACCTATATAACGTTGTTTTAATTTATCGGTTCTATCTAAGAACACAACTTCAATATATTTTTATTTAAGGTTTCAGCAAATCTTGTAAAATTACCAACGCAATCGCAATCGAGACTGAGACTTAACAATGTCAAAAATTTCCACGTTATATCTACGAGTATATTAAGAGCAACTGTTGAGTTTCTTGCCGGCTCTTCTCAGCAGAACTGCCTTCCGAACCGGTGGTAGTTTTTTGCTTACATCTTCATTCGACGATTCAAAAGTGTTTATAAGTCTATTTGAATAAATAATATTTTGAATTTGAGGAAAAATCTTAAACCTGCTGTTCAATTATTATTAACAACTAGTCACACGTAGATAGAGCAAACAATAAGAACCAATATCGCATTCCACGTGTGCCTTCAAAAGATGTTAAATCACGAACGGGATTTTATTTATTTGCCAGACGAGACCTTGCCATTGTTACGTAAGATCTACTGCACTTCAAACTGGACAGGCCGTTTTTTGTCATTGAAAGCTCTCGCTTATTTATTGTTATTTTTGTTTGTTAACTATTTAGAGTTTGGTATTTTTTATATAAATAAATAGATATTTGACCTAACTTGATTCGAACTGAACTGAAGAATTCTAAATGTTTTTCAATGTTTCGTAGAGACAAAAATTAACACTAGATTTAATACTAGGAGTTACTTAATTTTCCGCGAAGCATTGCGTGTTGAATGGTTGAGCTTAAAACCACGCTTTATCTAGCAAAGCTAATTTTTTAGCTGTATTTAATATAATAATTTTCCCAAAGAAGGATCGAACCCATGACCGTTGTATTTATTTGGTACGAAACTGTCAAAAAAGCCTTTTCCGTATATTACGTGTAAGTCAGTATATATTTTTATAAACTCATCTACTTCTCAAGCTCTACAAAACTGTTAGAGTCTCTAGAGTAATATGTGTTCGCAGAAGTAGTCTATGAAGAATGATTGTAAGCTCTTATACTATGGAGCTTTTATCATAAAAGTTTCTCACATTATGTGATGAAGTTAAGCTTACATATGCTAAGGAAATATGTATTAAACAAAAAAATATCCAAGTCACTGCAGAATAGTGAAAGTGAATGGTGACCACAAAACATTCAGGGTTCGATTTCTACTAGAGGGAATGATTTATTTTTATTTCCTTATTTTAAATGTCCTTATGTACATGATAAAACTAACCATAAACATTACTAATATACCCACTGTTGATACTACACTATACTGATATTAACATTAGTTTTTCGTCGATATTAAAATAAGTTTTTGTGTTTTGAAGCCTTAGCAGTAGATATTGTGGATTCGATCTTGCATAGATGACTAATCTAGATTTAGATCAAGGGCTTTAGTTAGAGAAATGCAGTTTTCTGTTCTGCCACTCAACATACAACTTCTCGAATTGGAGTGGGAACTTGAAATCGAATATTCTTAACACTAACTTCAATGTGTTTCCTTACAGTGTTGGAAAAAACATAAAGTTAGTAAAAGTATATTTATAATATAGAATACGTAATCTATATTTATTAACTAATGACTGGCCCAGACACTAAAGTCTCATTGCTCCCACTTCGCAACTCGAGGAGCTAGCAGGTGCAGATTATGCAATGAATCTACCAACTTGTACACACATCGCATACAACTTCTGCAAAGACGTTCACTCATTTCAACATTGAGTTATAGAACTTTGAAGTAAAAGTAGAAGGAGACTTTAGCGCTATAACTAAGTTTAACTTAAATACTTTCGTTAGATGTAATAAATGTAATTATTCAATTTGTTATAATTTAAGCGCAGAGTTAAATTCTACCACTCAGCGTGAAATTTTGTGGTTTTACCATCGAAAATGGGAATCAGAGTGTCTTATCACTGTTTTCTCTCTGCCTACTCCGCTATATGCGAGAAAAGGGAACAGCTGAAATAAATGTATTACTATATTATGTGCACACATTTAACAATAATTATTATTTGCAAGCTTCATGCTGTAACCTGCAATTTATAGGCTTTTTGACATTTGATCAGCAAAGATGATCAGTAAAATATCCTGTAAGTTTTTCAAGACCAATGATTTCAGTAATTTTTAACTACTAGTTTCAGAGATTAGTGTATCCAAATAAACAAACTTTAAAGTTAGCTGTATTATAGAAGATTTCCATAGAAAATGATGTATACTCGTAAGCTTACTCGTATCCGCAATTTTTCCGTCAATCTTTACATCAGCTGCTGTACGTAAGAAGTTTCCTCTTATCGTATCCGCACTGATAATGAATATTTTATCTCCACATCAATCTTAATACTCAAAACGTGTTCGTAGATGAGTGTGTAACATTTTATCAATAATAAAGTTAAAGTATGTTTTTTCTTGTACTTATATTTCCTTTTGAGGTACCTTATAAGAGTTACCATAAAAGAAAATAGAACATCTATGGATTTGTTGTCGGTATGTCCGTCTGTCTAGACAATTCATCTCATGATTTATTGATATCTAGATTGTGTAAGGATATTAAGTTGAAATAAATATGCAACATCTAGACCTACGGTAACTTAGAGCACAGAAAAACTAAGTACTCAGTCTTTTTCGAGTTACTCTCAACAAGTCCTTTCATTTCATACCCATATTATAAAAGTGCATTAAATATGACTATTCCGCCATTTTGGACGGTCCGCCACATTGGATTTAAAATGACGTCACATCATTTTTCAAGTTGTTCTCAAGAAGCCCTTTCATATGATACCTATAATGTACAAGTGCATCAAAAATCACTATTCTGTTACTTTGGATGGTCCGCCATATTGGATTTAGAATGAATTTACACTATTTCTTCAGTTACTTTCAACAAGCCCTTTTATTTAATACCCATATTATAAAAGTTCATGAAATATAAGTACTCCGCCATATTGTATTTAGAATGAAGTCACAAACCTTATCGTACATTGTCATCCAAACCAAACGTGTATACAAAATTTCAGCTTAATCGTACGAACATACCTTTCATTATATGAAAGCAAAAAAAACTTGAATAGTGTTGAATATATTGGATTTCAAGTGATGTCACATTATTTTTCTAATTGTTCTCGGTAAGATCTTTCATTTGATACCTATATTGCAGAAGTGCATAAATAATAACTATTCCGCCATCTTAGATGTTCCGCCATATTGGATTTAGTATAACGTCACATTATTTTTAGAGTTACGGTCAACGACCCATTTCTATATTGTAGAAGTAGACCAAATAGATACTCGGCTCTCTTCGATATCTCCTTATGGGATTTAGAATGACATCACATTATTTTTCGAGTTGCTCTCAATGAGCCCTTTCATTTGATACCCATATTGTAGAAGTACATTAAAAATAACTATTCTGCCATCTTGCATGGTCCGCCATATTAGATTTAGAATGACGTCACATGCATTGCATGCATTGTCATCCAAACTAAACGTGTATACAAAATTTCAGCTCAATCGGTTGAAGATATCTACTTCAAAATTGAGCTCCAAGATTTCACCCGAACCCACATACATACATTGCAAGTTAAATAAAAGCTTTTAATAAAAAAGTAAAAAAAAAAATTTAAGTTAAACGGTTTTATATTGCAGATAAATGTACTAAAAGCTAA
>JAEBDU010012902.1:437103-486291 GCA_016802625.1 Heliconius numata
TTAGCTTTTAGTACATTTATCTGCAATATAAAACCGTTTAACTTAAAATTTTTTTTTTACTTTTTTATTTTTAAGTTTTTAGTTTTTATTTCTCATGCTATTCAATTCGTTGAAATGAGGCTCGATGCCTCATTATTGCAAGGTTAATGGAGAATGTTACGAACGACCCCCCCAGAGGTCCAATAGAGGGACAAGGCTATGTACAACAAGATGTGCCAGAATCTTGAGGGGAAAACGCTAACGACATATCATTTTTATCCACCTAGTGCCATACAGTTCTCGGCGCGCTTTTACCTTTTACCTTGGGTGGTACCCCTAGCGACGTATCATTTTTAGGCACCCTATAGCCACACAGTTCTCGACAGGATACCAGATCTTGACTTAGGTGGGAGATTCATATTGTAATTGTGTATAGTATTATACTTACCAAGCCCTTTATTTTGATACCCATATTGATGGGATTGAAAACTACATTATCCGCCATTTTGTAGCAGTGGCCATCTTTGATTTTGATTTTGTATAGTGCACTGAATCCTACTTGACAAGCCCTTTCATTTGATACCCATATTGATGGGATCGAAAAAACTAACTTGTCCGCCATCTTGTAGCGGCGGCCATCTTGGATTTTGATTTTGTATAGTCCACTGAATTCTGCTTGACAAGCCCTTTCATTTGATACCCGTATTGATAGGATTGAAAAAAACTAACTTGTCCGCCATCTTGTAGTGGCGGCCATCTTGGATTTTGATTTTGTATAGTGCACTGAATTCTACTTGACAAGCCCTTTCATTTGATATCCATATTGATGGGATTGAAAAAAACTAAGTTGTCCGCCATCTTGTAGCGGCGGCCATCTTGGATTCACAATAATATTGAATATGGATAATTGTATTGTCACCAGAATCAAAGACGTATACCAAATTTCAGATCAATCGGTTAACGGGAAGAGGGTTAAATTTCAATTACTAAATTTGACCCAAACAAACAAATAAACAAACGGGGTGAGCTAAATAAAACCGTTTAAAAAGAATCCTATTAGGTAAAAAACATAAAATAGAAGAAAGGAAATTTCCTCTAACAACCGAAAACAATAGATAAATGATAGTGAAATACCTCCACGTAAAAAGTATGAGTATCCCCGGAGAGCACGTACAAAAGAACATTCATAGGTCTTGGCACTCCCATCTCTCTTTTCTTCACTTTCTTTATCATTAGTAATAAGTAAAGAAAGAAGAGCGGAGAATGGAGTATCCTAACTTGACTTTCTCGGCGTGAAATTGTATTTTATATAAAAGTCATAGGTAATCGTTGTTGTCTTCGTGGCACAGCAGCACAGTATCTGAATATAAACACGGCGGTTATGGGTGCTATTTACACTCACAGGAATGATTTATTTTGAATTGCCCTCTCTGATACCAATAGAAATAACAAATATAGCCTGGTATTGAAGTCCGCCACTCAATATCTTAATAATATGGGGAACGGTGTGTATTATCACTAGGTTCCCTGTGCCTACCCGAGTTATTCGGGATTCAGCGTAAAGCAAAAAAATAGATAATAGATTTTATATTAGATTCAATAAGAGTGTAGATCGTATTCAGGTTACATGTTTATCCCATATAATATAAATAAAGCCGCACGCTTCCACATAACACTGATTTATTGCTACGATGCCAATGACTTGAAAGGCTTGCTTCAAACTTGCGTATTTAGTATAGACAAAGAAATTTATAGTTGAGATTTATATTATGTAATATTATTAATTAGTTTATAAAGCTGAAGAGTTATTTTGGTTGAATGCACTTATCTTAGGAACTACTAGTTCGAATAGAAAATTGAGGATAAAGGCCATATTACATTATTTTATAACACATTGTACAATACGTACAATTTGTACTGTGATCAGACAAATAATAATATAAATAAAATATGTCATACAATCTTAGTTCTACCCATCTTATTTTAACATTTTTAAAGTATTCATTAAATATTATTATTTATTACAAACATAATATGCTGTGTACAAACTGTAATTATTTGTTTGTTTTGTTGTAGGTGTTCTATAATTATGTATTGTTATTACCTTTTTACCAGTCGTGTAGTGCCATACAACGTGACATTGGCGAAGTACATTGTGCTCAACTGCCACGTTCAGAACGCCACAAATGAAGAGATCAATCAATCAATACTTACTCATTTCAGTATATTTGTTTAGATAAAATCTAGGTTTAAATCTATATAAGATTGTTGTAAAAGTTAAATGGTTGGTTAATAGTTTATTGTTGAAGTATTGAAAATGCTGTCTGTTTGTCGAGAAAATGATGTTCCGTGACTGGTATAGAAAACACAACAACAAAATTACTATTTTCTTCAGAGACTTGTCTGTGTCCATTCACGTGATCTTGAGATAGTCCGAGTCTTTATAGTTGGACAACAAAGTGATCCTACAAGGGTTCCGTTTTTACGCTTAAAGGTACGGTATTAGTAACTTTATACACAACATAAGAAATCACAAACTTTAGTAGTAAGTCTGAATCGTGCCTAAGCGAGTCATATTTTTGGGCGATTGCGAGAGTGTCGCGTGAACCGCGGTTATCTACTTTGCTATATACAATACGAGTATGAGAATTTTTACTTCGCCTTTGGTAAGCCGATACATTGATAGATATATTTTATATTTAAAAAGCGCTTTGTAAGGATTGTTTTGTTTTTGGAAAGTTATTGATATACTCATTTAGAAATACGATTATTTATGTAACGCTGAACCTTTAACTTAACTATATTTTCGAATGAAGGACAAATATATTTGTTAGAATTTACATAATTATTATCATTATTTGACGATTATATATAATCAAAAATAATCTTTATATAATTTTAAACACTGACACTCCGTTCTCCACATATCTTTCAATTTTCGATATTAGATTGCGTGTTAAGTGGCTTGCATGTTAAAAAAATATTAAAATCTTATCTCATTTAGAAAACTTCAACTCCAAAATACAAAGAACATTTTCAAACACAAAGTATGTTAGTGTATTCATTTAATAAACTAATGTGTTCATTTATCATAAACAAATATCACAACACCAGCAATAAACAAGCAGAAACAAAAGATGATAGTGTTCTAACTAAGCTAAGTAAATTGCAATTTATGATTATAATATAGGCCACTTGATGGCCATATCCGTCCAGCATAAGATAATGGCTTTAGAGACAATTGGTATGCATCTAGCAATTCCGACTAAGTGCACCCCTGGGAATGCAGACGATAAGCGAAGCATGATTATGTGATATTGCATCTTATAGAGATAAGGAGGCCGTTAAAACGCGGTGGAACAAGTTCTGGTAGCATGGTGGTTGTGGATTCCATTCACATTTAATGTGGTAATAGGCGTGATGGCATATTTTAAGAAACTATTCTATAAAATACATACACACAATGTATATCATATTAGAAACTCAACGCCATGCATTATTTTGTTACCTAAGTAAGAAAATAAAACAATTCATACCCCCGGACAGGAATGGAATCCGAAATCACCGCCTTAACAGTCGACAACCTCAACACTACAAAATCATTTTTAAAATATAGTTAGGTTAAGAATCATTTAATAACATTGTTTCACAGTAATAACTATATTACTAACAAACAAAAGCTAGAACAAAAGGCTTCACCAACATTGTAGGTGCGCTTCTACAGAATCCGTTTCCCCGTTGAAACTTTGACAACTCACTTCTGTTATTTTTATTTTATTGAATAGTAGCTGTCCGCTCGCGGCTTCGCCCGCTTGCACTATACTATTATTTCTTATTTCTTATTCGCTTTCCGGTGTCTGTCCCTATATATGCTTAGATCTTTAAAATTACGCAACGCAATGAATTGACATTAGAAATCTTAAGCACTTTGTTAACATATATTATATTTATAAAATATGAACGTAATTCAGTGTATGAAGTAAATAATTCAGTAGCTTAAGCGGGCGAAGCTCGAGCGAATCGCTAATATTCTAATAAAGAGCACTCTGTATTGACAATACAAGCGTTCTCTAACAACGCACCTTATATTCGTTATTACATGTAATACGTGTACGTGCGATATTGGAAGTTCAATGTGCAACACCTGCTTGAATAATATTGATCGCTTAATATTTTAAATTGGCTACTCATTCTATGTATAAATAAAAAATAGAAAAACAAAAAAATTGAAAAATATATTTTCTTCAGCATAGTAGGATAGAGATTTAGTGTGAAGACACTATAAAAGTTAGTTAGTTAGTTCTCAGTTTTTACTTTATAAATTTTACTATATTCAATTCGTAATTCAATAACAAAAAAAATGCAAATCTGCGACTAAATCAAGTCGCAGTGTTCAGTTTCAAGGCGTTTCAAACTTCACTATAACGGCTCTAATTAATTCTCTAGAGCGTCTGCCGTTTCAATGTTATTGTTTTATTACCGTTAATGAGGAAATGAATTATATATACATAATATTAGTTAGTAGAGTCCGTCGTGGCTCAGTGGAGCATAGTCTAATATACGCTACTAGTTGTGTATTAGATTGTAGTTTCTAAGATGAAGTATTGGTCAGATGCGCGCAACATTATCGCATTTTACATAGTAGCACCAATCATCATTCCATCATACACAGAATCCTATGTAGAAAAGTAAATATTTTAGGTAAAATTGGTAAGAGTGTCTTCACACTAGACACCTAATATTGACCTAAAAGTCAAGTGCAGCAGTACGCAGTGTACGCAGCGTAAACCTGCGACATCTGTGAAGACACTGCTACAAATTTTACTTATAATATTCAATCCCTTTAATTTCATTAAGACAAAATAAAACTGTAAAAAACTAATAAGTGTTAAAGGAAACTAATATGTTCTTTTTTTCAGTTTCACGCTGAATCCCGCACAACAGGGTATCCAGAGGCAACTTAGTGTTAAAAACCCTATTTGGCGCCGAATCCTGGAGGCACTGCGTTCATTTCCTCGAGTGGGGATGGAACCCTCAACCTGTCGTTTTTACTGTCCGTGCGAGCTTCGCGACGACTGGCCTTGAGTTCTTAGTTTTTTCACTTAACCACGGGTATAAGCTTCGGAAAAATGCAAGTTCTTTATAAATATATAGCTGTGTCTTAATATTTTATTCGTTCTAATTCTAAACAACACAATGTTATGCGAACTCGACCAAGGTTAAGATATCTGGACGGGAAAATAATAAGATGATATTTCCTTCGCTTCAGAAATGCTTTTATGAGAAATATTCCTAAATACATATATATTTTACAATAAAACACAATGTCCATTGTATAAGGTGCTCCAAGGTTTATATTATATAGTCAATAGTAATGGTTTATTATTTACATTTTGAGGTACACAAGTAGATATTTAATGAACGAGTCCCAACTTGGACTGTATTCACGCTGTATCCCGCATATTGCAGGGTAGGCAAAGATACTGATAACGGATGGACTACAGCAAGGTAAATAGAAAGGTAGATAAATACAGTTTAGTATGATAAGTATTTTTTGTGTAAAATCATCATCATTTATATTAGACTTATTGAGGAACTCCGTAACTGTGGAAATATTAGTGTTTTAATAATAGGTTACTATATTTATAAAAATATCGTTCTACATTCTTAAATTGATTGCAGCTTAATGCCTTTTCCTACATAGCAGTGTAGTTAGAGGGAATCTACACTAGATTTACCACTAGACATTACCACTTTTCTCTACCTTTCGTTCGAATTATGTACTTAGAATAGAATAATTACAAAGAATAGAAAATAATTGATCCAGTGGGATCGAACCCACAACCGTTGCCGCGTTCGCTGCGCCTCGGTGGCCTCAAATAAAATAAAACTGCTGTTGATTAAAACTTTTTCTTTAAAAGTCAATTCATTTCAAAAACTCCAAGATAAACGGACCTCCTAAATTTAAGGCAGATTCTAATTTACAAAGATTTAACTCTTTTTGATAAACGATATTCTTTGTGAATATAAATATCAATTTTATTGATGACACTTTTAAAGTAATTTGGGCAAATCTAATAAGCTGGTAAAGGTTTTATAATGCTAAAAATATTCTATTTTTAAGTGGCTTCATGCCTTATACCGTATAGCCGAGTAGGCAGATGGAACTTAGTGTTAGGATACTCCGTTCCCTACTTTAACACTTATTTTCGAGAGTCTTAATGTCTCTAAAATTAAATGGTTTGTAATAAATGGATTGTCGTGAGGCAGGAGGAAGCTAGTGCTAAGACCGTTCCTCTTGGCCACGACATTGGCGTATTTAATCTTTGAATTCTACAAATTTAAATTCAACAACTTTTGAATTTAAACTCGAGTTCTAAGCTTGAGACAAAATGAGTAACTTTAGTTAGTACGACAGGAAGTTTCGACAAACGGACAAAGTTGTCCAATTGAAAGCCACAGAACTACAAATATACTTTTTTTCTTTGTAAACTTATATTAGGTAGATCTTTAATAAATAGCCCTGGTGTATGCGGGATAGAGCGTGAAGCTGAATTTTTTTTAACAAATAGCACTTGGCGCTCCGTTCTCTCTGACTACTCCGCTAGGGATAAAGCGTGAGGTTAAGTTAAGTTTAATAAATATTTTTATTTATTTATCCTATATATTATATTATACTAGCGGACGTGCGCAGCTTCGCTTGCGTATTTAGGGGTGAATTCTAATAAACCATGAAACATTTGTGTTCAATGAAATATTTTTAAGAGTCTAAGTTTCAAATTTTATAAAAATCGGTGGTGATTTAAAGATTTTTCCATACAAACTTTCAACCGGTTATATGCACCCTTAGGGGATGAATTAAAAAAAACATGAAACATGTGTTCAATGAAATACTTTTAAGAGTCTGAATTCCAAATTTCATAAAAATTGGTGCCGATTTAAAAGAAATTCTATACAAACTTTCAACCCCTTATTTGTACCCTTAGGGGGAGAATTCTAGAAAACGATGAAACATGTGTTCAATTAAATACTTTTAAAAATCTAAATTTCAAATTTTATAAAAATCGGTGCCGATTTAATTTTTTTTCCATACAAACTTTCAACCCCTATTTCGCCCCTTTAGGGTTAAAGTTTTTCAAAATCCCTTCTTAGTGGATGTCCAGATTACGAAAGTAAACATCTGCCCAAATTTCACGTTTCTACGCACAGCGGTTACGGCTGTGCGTGCGTCTTACCTCAGTCAGTGAGGACAAGTCCTTTTATATATATAGACTAGCGGACGCGCGCAGCTTCGCTTGCGTATTTAGGGGTGAATTCCAAAAAACCACGAAACATGTGTTCAATGAAATATTTTTAAGAGTCTAAATTTCAAATTTTATAAAAATCGGTGGCGATTTAATGATTTTTCCATACAAACTTTCAACCCCTTATTTGCACCCTGAGGGGAAGAATTCAAGAAAACATGAAACATGTGTTCAATTAAATACTTTTAAGAGTCAGAATTCCAAATTTTATAAAAATTGGTGCCGATTTAAAAAAAAATCTATACAAACTTTCAACCCCTTATTTGTACCCTTAGGGGAAGAATTATAGAAAACGATGAAACATGTGTTCAATTAAATACTTTTTAAAATCTAAATTTCAAATTTTATAAAAATCGGTGCCGGTTTAAATTTTTTTCCATACAAACTTTCAACCCCTATTTCGCCCCTTTAGGGTTAAAAATTTTCAAAATCCCTTCTTAGTGGATGTCCAGATTACGAAAGTAAATATCTGTCCAAATTCCACGTTTCTATCATCAGCAGTGCGCGAGTCTTACCTCAGTCAGTGAGGACAAGTCCTTTTATATATATAGATAATTGATATCCATACTTCCTGCTCCCAATGCTCAGTCCTTACAGATATTACATGCAATCAATTGATTAGGTTCACGTTATTTCCCGCATGTAGCAAGATAGGCAGAGGGCATCCAGTGTTGAAGCACTCGTTGTGTTGAGTGGCGGAACAATATTGCGCTTTGTACCATATTCCCCCTCGTGGGAATCGAATTTACAACCGTCGAACTTAGTGTTCTAAAGCACTACTACGACGTTGCGCTTATTAATTATAATTATCAATACATATATAATAACAGCTCGTCATAAAGTACATGATGGCAAGGCTGCTGCATACTGAAACAATGAATTCTTAACTTAAATAAAATCTTAAGCTTCTACGGATCTAAAGATATTATTTCAGGGCGAGTCTGGATTTTAGCTATGAACAGATCTGTGCGTGTAAAACTTTTTTATTTTTCAGGGTGATTTTTTTATTAGTAAAAAAACATTAATTAATTCTTTCTTAAAGCGTAAGCATAATGTCGCTTTTGCCGTAACAGAACAAAATAAATTAAAAATATGTTCGTTCCTTTGAAGGGAAATCAAACCCGCAACCATCGCATTTACAGTAAGAAGAAAAATAAAAGATATTTTTAAAAGTTTTTATTACGACACAAAATTCTGATTGAATTAAGAACGTTGTTTGTACAATTATAATCTAATTTATAGGAAAATACTTCGACTGTTTTAATTAATTATGAATGAATAAAGTTACAACCTCTTATTAAAGAGAAGATAATATTTTCTTATGTTCAATAGGCAGAGGAAACCTGGGAATAGGTAAGTTCTCCGATTCCTATTTAAGACACTTCCGTTCTCCACTTTCCGTAGTGTGGCGGTACTATACGCCGTGCCTTTATTCTCTCGCTCTGGCAACGATACAATTATTACCAGAGCGAGGGTAATCAGAGTAGGGCGAAATTCTTACTCCTTTATTTAAGAAGTTGTGGACAAGAGCAGAGCGTGGCCTTGAGATCCGTTACTGCAATGTCCCCAGATTTCGGCAGAAAGTGGAGAGTGGCGTGTCTTAGACTAAGCTTCCTCTGCCAACTCTGCTACATGACGGATATAACGTGCTTAAAAAATGTTTTTCTGTAAATACAATTACATTTTTTTTATAACTATAATAACATTTTTTTAAGCATTTTCCTTAATAAGAAACTAATAATGAAAATTGTCAGTTCAGGAAAATTTTTAATTTTATAAAGATAGGATTGAAAAACTTTTAATAGAAACTCGGCAGTGCTTATATAATGAATCGTAAGTAATAAGTTTATAAATGCATGATTAATGTATAAAGTTTTGATTTCAACATTGAATATGAAGGCCCGCCGTGGTGCTGGGCCACAAAATGTGATTGTAAATGAGATAGGTTGTAAGTTCGATTCCCATTCGATTCTCAAGGCAATATATTTTTTTATATTTTTAAAACATTTCTATGTTCTTACTCATGCTATCATAAAATAAGTGTATTAAATAAAGGATATCTACTACATCCGCGATAGTTAAATGCCGCGTCAGTACGTGACTGATACTGATCTATCTAATATTGTACGACAGGAGCAGCGATCTTTGGCGACGTACAGTTTATCGATACATCTAATTATAATTGTACAAATTGACGAAATTGGAGCATTATTGAGTGTTAGGCCAAAATTGCTCTTAGATTTGGCATTCGTATTAAATTTTTACAAAGTGGCGAAATGTTATGATAGTATATGTTTTTTGTTTGCCAAAGTGATGCAATACGAAATCTCTGGAACAATTTTATTAGCTAGGTACCCAACACGATAAAGGAAGCCTTATTTATATTCATTAGTAAACAATAAGTAAAACTCAGAAAGTTTTGCAAATCGAAAAATTTTATTTTTGGTTGTACTTTCACGCTTTAAAATAGCAGGAGCATTTACCATTGCCAAAACTAAACGCCGCAAGTTAACTTACGAGGGCAAAGAAGTAAATATAATAAAAATAATCTTCAATGTGGGAATTCATCAAGATATAAAAGAATTTACACTCAGTTATTACAAACTAAAAGTTTACTCTACTTTTACTAATTCAATGTATTACATAAATATAGTGGATGAAAAAAATTAAGGCCACTGAACGAACTCATAAACTATTTCACTTCATCGACGCGTGTGAATATTTTACACATTCGGATGTTGCAACTGATATATACTATAGTTATTATTCGGGATTTTGTTTCCGTTCCTTGTGCTCTTATACCCTTTTCTTCTATATTTTCCACAGCTATAGCAGGGTGTGCTAAGATAACCTAATATTAAGACACTCCGTGGTAATTTACATCCATTTTCGGAATAAACGAAACGAAATAAATTAAGTTTTCAATAATAATATTACAAAACTTGAGATATTTTTGATAAGACATGCTAATCTCAGGAAGTACTCGTTGCAAAGTCCATGTAAAGATAGATTATAGTCACTTTATCATATTACGTTAATTTTTAAGACATTTCGTTCTCCACTATCCTTTATGTTCAAGATATTGTGTATTAAATAGCGTAACTTAACGCTACACTTTACGCTATTTATTATATATTAAACCCATTATCTACAACAAAATATTAAAAATCATGCACTTTAGTACTTTTGATTCCTACAACTTTTACAAACCACTTATTTTTATACCAAAGGTGTAAAAAGCTCTTGAAAATTAATTGGAAGAAATCCTCTTGAGCTCCAGCACTGAACTCAATCTTAGCGTTCATCGATTTATAAGAGAATTTGCATAAAATTGACTACATTACTTGGTTTGAGTGCAATAAATTATTATAAGGCGTAATTGAATATGAGTTAATTTAAAATACTAAAATATTCATAACCGGGTTGGATTTGTTATCCGTCTGTATATTTGTAGGTTGTGGATATTTGTTGTTGATTTCATACAAAATGAGTGCATATAACTTATATCAAATAGCAGAACAACAACGACTGACTTCATAAAGAAATCTAAGCAAAATAAACACAAAACAACATAATCTCACATAAAAACTCATAGAAATGATTAAAAACAAACTTTCTAACAAATAACAATTTGTATAAACTTTTGAACTTTACATTTACATTGAATGAATTCTATAGAATAGAAGTAATCCTTTTAAACGAAGTAACCGCACAATGGCGGGTAGCGGCGTCTTTTGTTTACCTGTTTTATTGTCAGTAAGCGATGATAATACTTTTAAATAATTTAAATGTATGCACGTATGAAGGTTTAATCTAGTTTATGAGATATTTACGTACATTTTAGGGTCCCGTACCTCAAAATGATAAAACGTAACCCTCATAGGATGTCCATCTGTCCGTCTATCAACACTATTTATCTCTTGTTTGTGTGGAGGTATCAAGCTGAAGTTAACATATATTATTTAGATCTATGGTCTTTTGAAACAAAAAAAATCAAATTGAATAATAAAATTAAAAAAAAAACTCTGCCAGCTTTCATAGTCAAAGATATGGTAATATGATGTGCAAATATGCCAATAATCATGGGTTCAAATTTGAATGGTGAAAAAAATTATGAAGTGAGAGAAACAGGGACATACGGAGAACACAGCATCGATGATTCCTCCAGTTTCAATTTCCAATTCCTCCAATAGAAGGAAGGTTGCATAAAACATAAGAATCCAACATAAGAAAGACAACGGCGAGGGGAAAGAGGTACGTAGAGACCGTTTTTGGCACTCTGTTCTTTCTGGTTACTGTGGACTGGCTGGTGTGGATGGTACTTAAGTTTATATTTAAGGTGCCTGTAGTTTTTTTAAAGCTAAAGAGTTTGTTTGAGCTCTTTAGCCTTTTAGTATTTTTAGGTACAGACAAAGAATCGAAAGTGGAGAACAGAAGTGTATTATTGGGAACGGATGGTCTTGACACCACGTTACTAGTTTCCTTCTGCCTCTGCTATGAGCGAAATACTGAATGAAGCTTTTAAAGGAATCCTACTATAAAACGAACCTGTAACCTTCATTTTAAGTATAAACCAGTAGATAACTTTTACCCACAAAGGAAAGCTATTATTACTAAGTATATAATACAGACTTTCGAACGAATCTTAACGTTCCAGTTTTATATGTGGAGTACAAGTTTTGCAGTTGCATCGAGTTGTTTAACTTTGTATAGAATGAGTTTTTGCGTAATGCTGTCTGACTTACCTACTCCTAGGGCCGGGCTCACCATACAGTATTAGCTAGTAATATGATGTTCAATGTAGTCCAGCAGGTAGAGGCTGATGATACATTTTTAAGTTTCACTATTGATTCCCTGTCTTCCGATCTAGTAGACAATAATCTTAATAAGTATTAAGTGGAGGAACAACAACAACAATATATATATATATATATATATATATATATATATATATACTATTTGATATACATTTCAAGATTTATTACATACTAGCGACCCTCTTGCGGCTTCGCCCGCTTTTACTACTGGATTATTCATATAATGTATGTTTGCAAAGCACTTAAGATAATGTGAAAATTAATTAAACCCTAATGCAACCCGCATTTTCGTAGTTTCAATAAGGATTTTCCAATTTATTGTTGTATGTATAGTTATATTTAAATGACTATTTTTAGATAGTTAAATGACTATTTTTAAACGGAAGAAATTATAAACAAAAACCTACCTACTAATGACTACTACAAAAAAAATTAAACCAAATATATCGCGCTGAAATAATACATTCAACTCCAATTATCCAATACGTGCAAACGCATGTAAATCTTCGTTGCTATAAAGGCAGGCGGGTTTTTTTTTCGAGCTTATGGTTAATACTGAAGAGGGTATTCTGTCCCTGATGAAAAGGAACAATACTCCAGTACATTATTTTCATATAGTACTTACCATTAAAGCAGCACATGCGCGAAAGTGTCTCAACGGGTAGGACTTTATACACATTTATCGTATTTATGTTAATTTACATAAAAATGTACAAATAATAAACTATATATAAACCTTCCCTGAAAAATACTCGACCTAATGGTGAAAACCGCATCAAAATCCGTTGGGTGGTTTAGAAGAAGAAGAGTTAGAAAGTTCAGACAGACACGAAAAGCGAGTTTGTTTTATAAGATATAGGATTTACTCATTATATTTTAAAATAGATAACTACAGACATATGATGTGTCTTTTTTTCTATAATATTATTATTATCTAACATAAGTCACCTTAAACAACACTGTCTCTACTAGGTATTGTTGGTTATTTACCAACGTATATTTGTTCGTTATCTGGCAGATACAATTATCTAGGACTTTATCAACATGTGGTGAAACCAGCCCTCAGTATACAGTCCTATACTTTACTTTACTAGATTGTTCTGTACAAAGTTTGTTTGTCCTTCGTGATAGGTATATAGTATTTGGAGATTGTTGCATTTATTCTGTTCTCTAGTCAATTTTATCAAATTCTGTTGTAGTCAGTATGAAATATGGAATGTAGAATCTCAACATCAGGTTCCCTCTGCGTATCTTAATTTTTACTAGAATCCCTTCCCCAGTAAGTAAAATTGTATTTGTGTAAATAAAAAATAAACGTTTTCTAATTAAACAAACAAAGTAGGGAAGTAATCGTGAGACGCTACATTAATAATGCAAAGGTCACCTGTACCTTATTACAAATTAATATTTTAATATGTTAATAACATTCAATAAAGAAATCACCCTCCATTCCAATAATCATATTTATGCAATCATATAAGAAAGTATTTTAAATATTTTTCGTCCGTTTTATAATTTACATTCAGAATTTTTTCGTTTTTTTTCTTTTTCACGCTCTATTCCATAATATACATAACAGAACAGGGGCTTTGTCTTGTTACCACAGCAAACAAAGCAGAAAATGTAAATATAAAATATTTCATTTTCACTGTAAATCAAATCAGCAGTGGGAGTGAGTGAGTGCATTTACTCAATCAGGTAACACAAGATGTGGTGCTAAGTTCCACAAGTCAATAAGTATAGTCTTGATTCTGGTGGAAAGTGTCTTATCACTGAGGTCTATCTGATTACCTTTCCAGTTTACCAGGGTAAAGCGTAAAGCTATATCTAATATCAAACGCAGTGTCTGTTTAAAACAGGCTGAAGTCAATTAGCTGAATTAATCTCTCCTTCTACAGATTACTTGTAATAAATCTGTTTCATTAATCATGCGGTATTTCACAGCCGAGTTATTTATATGACGAGATTGCGCTTAGTATTTCTATAGACATTATTTGATTTTGATTCGCTAGAATGAAAATCGAACTCACAGCCATCATTTACAATCAGACGGCCGGCCTCAAAGTTTCCAACATGAAATATTAAATGAACATATTTTTTTATATAATATTCATAATATTGGAGTAAATTTTCACAAAGATAAGTTAAATTTACGGAAATTGAGCATTAGTAATTACATCACATCGTAGTTCGTAGACGGCGAACGCGAGGGTCGAGCGGAACATTTTGTACTCAAACTTTACCGCAAATAAAGAGTGAAAGACAAATATCCCGGATTTAAATATAAATTTATTTGCTAGGTAAGTAACATTTATAGGCATGTATTTAAATTCTGTATTTCTATATATTGTCACTGGCAATCTGTATAACTTCGGTATTGTATACAGTCCAGATATTTTATAAAAGAATATAAATTTTATTATCCATTACATACTCGTAATTTAAATAATGAATAAAATTCTTAAGTATTATATAAAGTACTTGCCTTTGGTCCATATATTCGACTATCTATACTTCTATACTAATATAATAAAGCGGAAGAGTTTGTTTGTTTGTTTGTTTGAACGCTAAGATCTTTGGATCTACTGGTCCGATTTACTATGTTTTTGTTTTGTATGAAAGCTGCATTCTTCAGAAGTGCTATAGGCTATATAATATTACATTACACATATGTACTAATAAATTAAAATACTTTCTAATTTGTCATGCAATTTATTCTGCCATGTTAATAACCGTCGTTGCTAAGCACCGGTTTGCAAAGTTTCTTTGTTGTTCTAAGAAAACGTCACCTAAAATGAACTTATATTTTGATATTCATCCTTATAAAAATAAATATATTATAAATATTCTTATAGTTCAAGCAGGCGTAGCCGCGTTCGGGTCCACTAATAATATATAATAATACAACTAGGTTCTTAAATAAAAGAATAATTTTCATAACTCGGAAGTGAAAACACATCTTATAACATTTGCCACCTATTTAACTGTGTTGATACCGCGCGGTACATAAAGCTAAATGGTCTCTTTCCGGCCTTTTTAGGTACTTTGTCTCGCGTTACCGCCCTGCACCGTATTCTTGAACTAACATCCAATATGGCTAAGTAATTTCTAACTTAGGCTTACACAGCTGTGTTAATTTTTACTAAGAATTGTTCTTTTATAGAAAAGCGTCAATGTATAATGATTTTGTACAAATCAAAGGAAGATTGTATAAGTTGAAGGAAGGATTACTTACGTTTAATACTGGTTTTTGTTCTCACTCACTTATACAGACAAACTAAGGGATGGTTTAAAATAAATGACGATATACTGGAGGGGTGTTCATTAGGTAGTTAGCTACTTTAGGTAATGTAGGTTGTCTCCCAGGGCGGGAAAATTAATATAATTTGTATATATACTTTTCCCTGGGTGGGAAACGAACCTGCAATTATCGCGTTTTGCTATCTTACTGCACCAATCTGTATAAAATATAATAAATATTGTATAAAATTCTTGCGTGGTTTTAAGCGATAGATTTGGCTCGGTAGTAATTAGTAGCGGCGGCCATCAATCACAATAATAGTCTGCTTTAAAACGTCCGCGTGGCCTCTCATTAGCTCCTCGCCTTTTATTTTACTCTTTGTGTCGCATTGTTCTTCATATGATTATGTATGTTTTCATTTCATTACACTCAAATCATAAACCTACTACAGCATATATTAGAGTAGCGAGTCTCCGCCAACAGCCACGACCTTTGAATTTATCGTGAGGTATAAATAAGCTTTCGTTTGCTCGAGATAATTCTACTTTATAGTAATTTTATGCGGCACATTAGCTCTACTATAAAATGCAAGCCGTTCAAGATTAATTACCCGCTTTCTCCGCAGTCTTAATCGACGCAAATTGTTGTACTGTCAGCAGAAAGAGTGTTTCTTTCTACGAAATGAAAGATAATATTCCTCCGAGAAGAAATCGAATCTTCAATCGTCGCGATTACAATCAACAGATTTTATACAGACATTGTTTTTAAGATTTATTTTTAAGTTAGCTTAAAATAATTTAATAATATTTTTTTTATCAATTAAATATTAAAATAATGTTTCCCCCGATTGAGTGATTAATTACGACTACTCCAACTTACAGTCAGTCGTCGTAAGCCTGGAAAAGCTTTGGCTATTTTTCACACATTTTCGAAATAGGAAGGTAATAAGAAAGTGTAGCAGTAACTTCGGACTTGTAGAAAATTCGAACTGAGATTGGGTAGAGAATTTACGTGTTATTTAAGAGTTTTTTTTTCATCTGATGATTACAAACATTTATTAGAAATATAAGAAAATTACATTTTAAAATTATCGATTTCCTTAAATAAATAAATCTGCGTACCTAAATAGTTCCAAATAAAATCGTCGAGGCGCAACTTCTTATAAACACGTTTGTGAACTTGATTCGCACTCGAGGGAATGAATTATTGTAATTTTCTCAATCCGGTAATACGACAAAGCGCTTCGTTTGGTTCCTTCACTCAACACGCCATGGCGTATAACAATACGTGCAATTTCTTTCTGGTTTTTTCCTAAAAATTAGGCAGTGCATGGGATATCACAAGGTTCCCTTTGTCTACTCTAATATATGCGTGTAAACAGCGTGAAAATAACTAAATTATAACAATAAAAAATTATAAAAATAAAGAAATAGATATCTATATATTTATTACAAGTATATTCTACAATAAATATAGCAGAAGCACAAGTCCCACATAAAACCTGTTTGTCCCAAGAGTGCACTCTATTTCTATCTCGTGAAGAGTGATCGCTTGAGTTTAAGCGCATTTCTGAAGTGCTCAGGGAGGTGTTTATAAATATATCATTATTATTTGTAAAAAATGTAGATAATTTGAATCATATATTGTATAGAATGTATGAGAATGTTGCTTAATGCTCTGCTTGCAGCTTCCAGCCCGAATTAGAGACAGCGTTTTTCTTGGCGGTGATTAAAGCCGCACTTTGTTTTATCAGGCTGAGAAATAAAACATTCCACCGAATGGGAATCGAATTCATAGTCATCGTTTACAGAAAAATGATATCGCCGCGACTAAGTCTCACAAAATTACAACAACATTTAAAAATCTCATAAAATAACTTCTCATAAAGTAAATAAGAAAATGGCCAAAGAATCGCTTAAGTTAAGTGCAACGTGATATGCATCAGATGTTCCGTTATAAATCGTTATCTCCGAGAAGCTCGAGGAACCTTGGCGAGCAATCCCCGTCTACTTGATTTCATACGTGCTGCCTCTAAGGATCTTAATTACTGCTGTAATTGGAATTAGGTTTCAGTATGTTTAAATGGTCACATTATTTATAAGGTCATTTAGAGATTTGTGTAAATTATACTGAAATCGAATTGATTCGAACGATTAAAAATAAATTGTATAAATATATGAAATATTCGTTGAGGCCGTAGTGGCAGCAGCAAAGAGTACTATAAATGCGACGCGTAGATGTCGGTTCTATTGGTAACAAGCAGCGTTGAGTTTACATAAGGTTCCTTCTGCTGATCTTTCTATACATGGGATACAGCATGTAGGTAAAAGAAATTGATACAATATGATTTAATTTAATTGTTAAATTTTATATGCATGTGTAAAATTAGTACCTTATTAGTAATATAAACGAACGAAAAACCTTTTAATATCGGTTACGGAATTTTGTTAAAATACATTAGATTATGACGGCGTTTCAAAAGTATTAGTGAACAGTTGGTGTTAAATATATAAGATTTTTTTTTAATATATAATAAATTCTTTCTATTGTGAATTAATTTAGCCAATAATTTAAAATGTAATATTTTAGGGCATTTTGAAATATAATTTTTTTCTGTAAAGATGAAAAGCGAAGCGTATTAGAACAACGTCTGAATGTTACAGACTCGATACTCAATAAGGGGAATTTTAATCTAGCACGTCGTGTTAGAGTGCGGCGTTGAGTTCCACAACTAACTACAACTAACACACAATCAAAATGTCTCGAATTCTGACGAAAGTGGAAGACCGAATTCTGGAGACATTGCGTGTTGAGTGGCGGAATTTGATGCGGCGTTTTGCCTCAACACCAGAGCGAAGAATGAAAATAATAAACATTTTTTTCCTCAGATGGGAATCGAATCTACAATCTGTCGCGGTTTACTGTCACACGCTGTACCTCTGCGCCACGACTGATTAATTTAATATTTTAATGTATTGCAATACATACAGTACAATACACTTATAAATCAATTTTGAACATAACCTGTTTGTTCATATTTATATTGTATACATTCATACTATTTAGATTTCCATTTCCTAATAACGTATTCAGTTAATCGGATTACTCCCATCAGTTGTACATAAAGCTGTATTAATAACTGTAATAGGCTATTATATTACATTTATTTGACTCTTTTATACAATACGCTATATTTACGCGATCGTTCTATTTCCAAGTGTTCAAAATATTGAAATAATTATATTTTTATTCTTTTTTTTTAACTTCATCCTGTAAAACGAGGCAGGAAGTATTAGGAACCTAGTGTTAGTGACATTCTGTACCTTACGCACTGCCCTACTGACGTTAAAAAAATTCCTTTGTCGAAAACAAAATAAGTATATAAATATTATAATACCTCGAAATAGACAGATAATTCAAAACGGCGTGTCTCAACACTTTTATATACTACAAAGTTAATAAACTTTACAAAATAAATTAAAACATACTTAAAAACTCGTGCCCATACAATTTAGTTTTAGTCATAATTACTTAGCTCTATGGTTTTAGTCGTTCAATTATCTTCTAATGTACCAAAATTACGTCATTATATAATGCAATAATACAACAACGAATGAACGCAGGATATTAATTTATTAAATGAATTATTCCTTTTATAATCGAGGCCATCCTGGTGTAGTAGAACGGTGTCTGATTGTAAACGCAATGATTGTGGATGTGATTCCCACCTGGAAGAATGACTTATTATAATTTGTTATTGTTGTTCTATGATGAAGTGCAAAGTGAAACCAATATGATTTGTCACTATTTTCTCCTGTATTGATTCAGCTAAATACTAAACTTATACTTATTTTTAACGTAACAGTATTAAAAAAACAATTTTCTCCGCAATTTAATTTGGTCTCAAACACACAGCTACCATATACGGCAATACATAGATCGATATAAGCCACTTGTGGCTTCCATTCCCAACATTAATTTGGTTAATAGTATAAGAGCCCATAATTGACATGCATGTTCAATTCACAGTAAGTGGTTCTCTAGATATTATGTACAAATAACGCCTGTATATGTATGTCTTTCTGTGAAAAAGAGTTATTTGAATTGAAAAATTTAAACTGCGGATCTTTCAGACCAGTTGTGGCGCAGGAGCACAAAGTGTGACTGTAATGACTGGTTGTGAGTTCGATCCCCACTCGAGGAAAATTTATATTTACATTTCTTCGCTCTGGTGTTGAAGTAAAGAACGGCGATGAGTTCCACCACTCAATACACAATGCCTCCAGAATTCGGCGGAAAGGGGAACGGAGTGTCTTTACACAAAGTTCCCTCTGCTTACGCTGCTGTGTGCGGGATACAGCTGATTTATGATACATACACTTCCATATGCTTACAGGGTGAGTAGAGGAATTCATTGAATAAATTACTCGAAAGTATTATATTTCAAGCCGCAAATACAATAAAAACCGTTGTAGGTACACAGCCGTATAAATTGACAAAGGAGATTCGTACAAAATAATTTAAGTGAAAACAATTTTCTAAAGTGTCTTGTAATACAATATCGTTACTTGAAGGGTTCGTCCAAGACTATTTACGAATACAATAATTTTCAATGTTAAATTTTGTAACGGTAATTTTTAATATGATTTTTCTAATCTTTAAATAATATAATAAAATATTTAAATAGTGTTTTAACGCACTCCGCTTTCTATCTGAGTTCATTACATTACGTGTTGAGTGGCGGAACCCAACGCCGTCCTTTGTTTCTCTAAACGGGGAAGTTAAAGTAATTTATTTCATATATACAATAACAACTCGAATAAGTTAAGTAAAAAATATATCAATTTTGAATTAATTTAAAATAGGCAGTATTCATTATAACCAGCGAAGGTATTTCAATGTACCACAACATTCCCCATTTGCAAATTGAATCACATTCGTCGATGAATCACTAACTAAGTACTCTACTATATTGGTTACGTTTAATACTATTCGACCCAGCTAAGACTTCTTATTAGAGAGAGGGTGGTTGGTACAAATCCTAATTCGATATTTTTTTGTATTTAATTGACGGGCTTTAACTTGTTCACTTCGCTTCGCACAACACAAATAATGCCTTCTCACGTAGATAATTTTAAGGTCCCCTAAAAATCCTACGGAACCATAAAAAATGGTGAAAAGAGTACCTTACCTTCGGTTTATTCTATCCAGAAGTCAGATACTCCAGTAGTATAAAAATATATGAAAAAGAGGAAAATGTATTATACTGAGTTATTTGAAAGGAATGTAATTGCGAACAAAATGGGCCATTTCGCACGTTTTTATTTTTTATTAGCGGTCTACAAATGTGCCTTTATTAGTATAATATCAATTCATTTTTGCCTTAAATGACTAATATTATTCTGACAGTGACGAGGTACTTGTGACGTAATAGAAAATTGTAATAGAGGCTTATAGTACTGAGCCAGCCATTAATTTGGAAAAGTTCAGATACGTTGGACCCGTTATGCCCGTATTTGGCTGTATTGATAACGATTTTCATGGCTGGGCTAGCAAGTGGCTGGAGGTCACTGGTCTGAGATCGCAGAATACCGCCCACGCATTGTCTTCAAAATTCAACGAAAACTGGGAAACAAAAGTATCTTAATGGGAATTCTCAATTACAAGCAAACGTTACAAGGTTCACTCTGCTTACCTTGCTATGTGAGGGATAAAGCGTGTTTGAAATAAAAAAATAATAATGAAATTGACTTATCTTTAACTTAAATATAGACTAAACTTGCCAGTATTTTTTATTTACTAAGGAGTTATAATTTAAATTTTAAGCATATAATCGAAAGAAAAATGGAAAAAAAATTACAAATATTTTCTTCAACGTTTACCTTTCACTGTAGAATAAAACCAGCGAGTCGGTTTGAAATAGAGAGTCTCTAAAGAGTCCAGAGAAAACCGAGGAAATTTGAAAATGATGGAAAATTCTAAATAAACTCGTCCTATAATCCACGAGTCAAAGATCGCACAATGCATTATGTAGAAGGCTTTTCGACGCCCGCTTGGCTCTCTTTGAACGAGTGGTCCAAGTTTGAAAATAAAAATATTATAAGCGAACGACAAAAGAGTGGAGTACTTTTGTATTTCAAAAGTTTTAATCTTCATCCCGCATATGGTGTAGGAAGTTCAAGTCAAATAATTTTATACAAAATAAGAAGTTACATGCTTCATTTTTAGAACGTCACACAATTTACCACCAGTTCACTAAAGTTAATGCTGCAACCGTGACAAGAACAGACGGAAGAAACTCTGCGGGACTTTTTTTTAAAATCTATTTTATACAAATACATATTTAATTATTTGTGATAATGATGCCTTTGAAACAGACCGGAGCGAGCAATTTCATTCCCAAGACGTATTATCATTTATAAAATCATTAATTGTGGGTAATAACCTTTAACACACAATCGTCTTTTCACAATTTTTTAAAATCGTGATATAGAAATTCTCTGACGTTTTCTGAGATTCTATTGTAAAAGCGTACACATTGTCCCATAAAAGAATTATAGATTCGATGCAATTGAGTTACGGCGGAGGAATAGGCTATACGAAGCAACGTAGTGTTAAGACACCTCGTTCTCGATGCAATGTTCAATTTCCGAGAAATTGTCGCAATTTCTCGGAAATTTTTGTTATTCTGTGCTTATTATATTCCTTCAAGGTATATTTAATATGAGGTTTAAATTATTTTTCATTGGATTTGGATCACATACATGACACTAAAAAACGAATTATTAAATTTTCGATAAATATTATTATATGTACGTCATATTAATTTTACCACCCGGGTCTTGCGCGTGGGATGGTTGGCGCTTGATGAGGAAAGCCTACATTTAGCAGTGGACGGCGATGGACTGATTAAAAAAAATATATACGACCTCTTAAGTTAATAACGCAATGAGATAGCGTCTCGCTTTGGCTTCGATCTCTATTTTTTGGCACATCAGAGAACGTTTCAATGTAATATCCAAAAATTTCTCTCGTTTCAATGTAATAATCAAAAAAATGGTTTAGAACTATTGTTGAATAACAACTATTATTTAAATTAAACATAGGCTAACGCTTCAGTAAAAACCACTCAACGCTGTCAGCTTTCAATACGCCCCTCAGTGGGCGATGTGTAATAGAGCATGTTATTTTAGTTCCTGTAAGCCGTGGCTTACTTCAAATCCAGATATAAAATAATTTTGCCACTCATTTTTTTGTTTTAAAATATCTATATCGCATATCACGATGTTTCGTATATTTTTTCAATAAAGAACTCTCTGAAAACTAGCCTGAAGCTAGTTATTAAGGATTTCAAAGCCTGTATATTTTTTCAAATCCTATGTAGGAGAGTATATGTGATTTGTTTCTACGTTTTAGTTATATATAAAAATTTGTCGTTATGTATAGATGTGGCTCTTGTTTCGCAGCGGCACAGAACCAGCTCGTAAGTGCTACGATTTATGGTCGATAAGTTCCCACTCTAGGATTGTCATATCCCAAACAGCATAAAACATGGCGTTGAGTTCCGAAACTTAACGCCGCGATGAGCCATTTGAGACAAAATGTATATTTTTAATTTATTACTACGTTTTAGTTATATAAAGTCCGATTTTGACTTCTGCAACTTTATACTTAAATTTAGTGGAAAGTGTAGTCTAGAAAAAAGCGCGTATCTAAGCAAAGCCGGAGCGCCATGTCAGTTTAATTATAGAAGGAAATTTAATTCGCAAATATAAATCAAACGTAACGTTGTTCGTTTCCACATTATTTTCATCAGCCTTAAGACCCCCGCAATTTTTCCGACAAGAGTGATAAATGGTTGGCAAGAAAAAGCGGAATCTTTTTGCTACGATTTATTTTCCATCTCATACGATAAAATCATATATACACTTCGACTATTTATATAAATTAATTGATTTATATGTATGTAAAATCTATATATAGTGCTCAAGATAAAGTTATTATATAGAAGACATTAGTAGTAGTATTGGCGGGACTCTACGCTAAAATTAAATAATATATTCCCAAGTGGGAATCGAACGTTTATTATCAACGTCATTATCAAATCCCGTGTTTCTTTCACAAAAATATAAAGATATATATATAACATCTTGTTAGACATGTAGAGTTCGTCATAGATCAAATTGGTTGGCTCCAGCAAAGGGCCACCTGAAACACTCAACTCCAATTTATTTCAATAGTCTCCAGTATAGAGACCGACATTTATGATAACCGTACATCAAGCACGTAACGCTAGAGTAGTATATGGGGCGTGGTGTCAACGGATTCGCTGACAACATGAAATATTATATCGAATGATAAATAGTTACAATTTATCTATGTAAAATCAATTTGCTTTGAACTATCAAATAATTCTATTTCAATTCCTTAAATAAACAACAAAGTTTGTATTGAGAACTGAACATTCATATAGTTTTCTTTTTATTAGCTTAATGCTTAAGCTTAATTATTTTTACAGGTTGCATCTTTTATTTTTTTAATTCTTAATTTTTAAGAATTCTTTTTTGTTAAATTAAACAATTATAGGTCTACGGGAACGCTCAATATTTTTTTACGTGGCTAATTAAAAATAGAAAATGCAGCAATATCGATGCATATATTTTCGTAAGTTTTGATTGCGTTCCCTAAGCTTGATTTTTTATTGTCCTCTAAGGGACCGTAGACCTGAATATCTTTTATTAACTTTAGCTTATTAACTTTATGCGATCTAGAGATAGTTTTGACAGACAGACGGAAGAACAATGAGACCCCATAAGGGCACCGTGTTTTTCATTTGATATACGGAATCCTTAAAAAGAAAATGATTACTTCAATAATCCAGTATAGCCATAAGCTTAATGGGATGCCCGCCATGAAAAAAAAACATAAAGCTGCTATATTTTATTGCAATACAGGCTAAATCGAACTTGCACCAAAAGTGTATAATATAAGTAGCTCAATTTCGCTGTACAATTCATTACTCATAGATAAAGCTATTAGCACGTAATGACTATTTATAAGATAATAAATATTTGATGGCTTCCCATTGCTTGTAATTTCATTGAACCCATCACGGACAAATTCCACTCTAATTTACTAAACGGGCCGAATAAGGTTGTTGGTAATATAAGGATATTATTTCGATTTAAATTTATAATGGAAGGGACTAATAAATTTGACAGATGTCAAAGTGAAAACTAAATATCGAAATTTGTGAGAAATCTTATGACAATAATTGTATATTAAATATATTTTTATATAAATATACTCGTATAGTTTGAAATTATTACTAGAGTATGAGTTTATGACTGATTCATATATCTTTTGAACTAATCCAGTAGTTCATTTTGATTTGATAATACTTTTTTTTATCTTGAAGACTTTCATAATTGTTAAAAAATTGTAGTGGTAGCTAAACTATGAAAAGTAATAAAATGCACCAATAACAAAAGTTATTGAGTGTGATGAACATTTTCCGTTAACGTAAAAAGTTAATTTAAAGTATCATGGAATATCAGGTTTTGAATATTTGTAAAAATATTACTACAGTAGTACCAGAAATCGAACCATGAACAACTGTGAGCTAACTTAGAACTAGTTTTCAATGCCTAACAGTAACATAACTTAATGTAAACTTACATTCTTTACGCTGCGAGCGTACAGACGTAGTAACGAAGCAAAGCTTACATATATAACAAGTATTCAAATCCTTTGCCTTTGCTGCAAGTCCTGGCTGAAGTACGCATAGAAAACACAAAGGAACCTTTGCAGAGTACAGCGAAAGCGAAATAAAATATACAACATTATGAGATTAAGACGTTTCAAACTAGTTCTTTTGTTTGGCTTCGCTTGAGTATTAAGTACTTTTTTTTATTTAACCCTGATAAAACTGAAAAATTTGGGAAAACAACTTGTGTCTTTGCCTGGATCGGTTTAGCCAATCTTCTTCTTGATTAATGAGTTATCTGTATCTCAACCTTCCTTACAAAAGATTAGGTCAATATGTTATTTTATGAAATTAAAAGTATAAATCAGAAGTAAATTAAAAATTGCATAATTTATATAAATTTTAAATTAAATTAAAATAAATATTAATAAAATTCATTTAAGAAAATAATTTCAAATAAAAATTCAGTATTATATATTACAAAGTATAAAAGTAAATTTTATTTTTCCAACCCGCTTCAAAGGAGCTTCGCCTTATAATAATTATGATGAGCTAAGATAATTATAAACATAGACCGCGATGAAAAAGCGTCGGTTATTTCATTTTGCAAGAAAAGCTAGCAAAATGTGTTGGTCTTCTTGTTAAAACTTATACTTTTCGGAGTTCCGTAGCCGAATGGAAAAACCGAAAACGTATAAGTCATTTCTGTTTATTTGTCTATTCGTCGTATTTTTTTTACTAAAATAAAAATAATACCCACTAGAGTGTTTTTTTCTAAATAAATCTAATGACTAATGTCATAGATGGCACTAAAACTAACAAATATTGATTTCATCCAACTTATGGAACATATCTCAAAATATAAAAAACCATCATGAGAAACTTGTATAGGGATTATATTAAAAATAATTCATTAGAAGCCAATGCAGCTTTCCCATGCTTATCGGGCTTTAGACTCTTCAAAATATTTCATTGAACACGTTTTTCATGGTTTATTACAATTCCCCCTAAGCGAAGCTGCGCACGTCTGCTACTTTAATATATAGGATAATTAATTAGCTTAGTTGGATACTTTATTTCTTTTTTTTTTAATACTTTTAAAATCAGAAAAAAAAAAGTTTTTAAGAAAGCAAAAATAATGGCACACAACTCAGATTTTTATTTGAAAAATATAAATTTATTAATATAAAAATTAAAAAGAATATTTTTTATTAAAACAAGCATTTTACAAGAATGGCAAAGTTAACTTTGTTAATAAATAAAATTAACACCTACCTTAATTTGCTCAGTCACGGAGTTTCGTAACACTACATTCCCAGGTCCCCTCTGCCTACCTTGCTATATGCGGAATACAGCGTGATGTTAGTAAAAAAACATATCTAACTTTTAAATAACCTTTTTATGTAATCCTTTATATCCACACAAATTTATTGTACACTTACAAAAACTAGTGAATATTATATAAATAAATAATGTTATGTTTAGATTGCGGTTACCTCAAGAGAACAAAACAAACCTACATCTCATTAAAATTGATAAAAACAAGAACCTAGAGTAACATTATTAGAGGCAATTTTTTGATTAAAGTAGTGTACTTGGAATATTTTATGAATTTACTGGGGATTTTTTTAACTATAGGAATTATTTATGTATTTCTAGAAATTAAGAAGCTCATGGTGCAGTGGTACAGCATCTGATTGTAAATGCGATGTTTGTAGGTTCGATCCGCACTCAGGGTAGCAATATATTTTTATTCCCTACTCAGGCAAGAAAAAGCGTGGCATTGAGTTCCAATACAGCCCACATTTCTATTTGCAAGAAAAGACAGACAAAGCTTATTGACTTTTCTTAGGCTTTTCTGCGTATCTTGCTGCGTGGTAGGAAATTAAACTGACGATAGGTTTCTCTGGCTATCACATTCGACATATCGACACTGGCTTTCATGAATTTCGAAGATAATTAGTAGACAAGCACAAAATTGCAGATTTTTATTTGATGAATTTATATTTAGTAATATCCACAAATTAATTACTTTTCTTTATAATTTTTGTTTAGGCTTTTTAATAAAAAAGCCTAAACAAAAATTTTCAATATTACAGGCAAAGCCGCTCTCAAGATTGTATGCTTTCTCCACCGTGAGTTATCTGTATCTGTACGGCTCTTATTTTTGTATGAACTCCTTAAAAAACATATTTTTTTTTATCAAATATTGCGTAGATATATAGTACCTACTTATTATAAAAATTATATATGTTTTATTATAAATCCTAATAAGTCTGTGATAAAACGATTTATCGTTTTTATAATAGTCATTTCCAAAAACTTTTATAAGAGACGTAACTTATTGAGAGGTAACTAATTAACTAAATTTCAAGAACTTTGTAATATTAAATACTTTAACAAAATTATACTATTCTAGTGGCCGCCTGCAACCTTGTTTGTTTAAATTATTAATTTTCATTGTGTGGATATTGTCTTTACAACGATAATTTTATTAGATCACGAAAGTAGTTTAGATAAGTAAAAGCCGCGAAAAACTACTAAAAAACGACAAAGCCGCGAGCGGATCGCTTATTAATATGTTAAAATACATCTTTATAAATTTTCACACTAAATAGCAACACAAAACCTTTCAAGTCAAGTTTTCTCATTCCTTATGGCTTAATTATGCTTAAACGACATGCAAAGTTTTATCAAAATAACCCAGCACGTTATCTTGTGGATCTTTGGATGTGTCATTCCAACTAAGAAGTTTAGGGTCGGTTCTTCATTTTCCCTGAAATATAATGTTACTCAAAAGATTAAGTTTAAGTAAACTATACGAATTTGGAGAATCAAGTGTGAGATTGAGGGTTAGAGTAGAATTACTTGAATCTTTAAATAAACTGTCAATTTATGAAGAGATTATCTTACAAACAATTTATATTTTTTCCTTTTGTAAAATTTTATAAAATATAAATAATTTTGTGTAGATGTACCTACGTTAAAACTTTATTTAAATATTATATTTCATTTTTCTAATAAATGTAATGTAAAAAAAAATAATTACATTAAAAAACAATTTGTGAAATCAGAGCCAAGTTCAATATTGAAAAATGTGTTGATCATAACTTCACTTACAAAAGAATTATCTCCGAGATATCATCTCATCATGTGGGTGTTGAATGATATCTTGAGATTTATAGAATTTAAGTAATGATAATAAACACATAGTAGCAATATGTTACAAAAAAATCACTTATAATAACGAAGAACAAAACAAACTTGCAAGAGTGATAGATATACGTACTCGTAATACAGCACAGTGTACATTTTTCCTCACATCTAATAATGCTATAATAATTTATATAAACTCCTAGGTAAAGTTGACTTGAGAAAAGTTTTTTTATGAGAAAACTTGTACTAACTCAATTATATAAGTTTGATTATATTTACTTTTTTTGAATGTTCATATAGATCACAACATCAAGCTTCGGGCAATTTGGGAGATAAAAAACGTTGTGATAAATTACTAATTTGTTTGTCTGTTGTTAGTGGCGGAACTCAACGCCGTGCTTTAGCAAAGCGAGGGAAATTAAAATATTAAATATAATTTTCTCGAGTGGAAATCGAACTCACAGCTTATCGTGTTTACAGTCGCACGCTTGTGCCCCAGCATCACGCCTGCTTTCAACTATTAATTTTCACTTTAATTGAACTTATTGACCTTGGACCTACCTCGGTCTTGACTCCTAGGTAAATGTTAAGATTTAAGATGCTAAAAAGGTTTTACATTACGTTACAACTATGCTGTTAATAAACACGTCTTGTCTAATTAAATTATGAGAAAGTTGAATAACTTATAATTTTACTATTTAATTTAGTTAAAGTTACTTTATTTATTTTCAATTTAGAAATATCTAGACTTATAGTTAAATAATGATGTAGATATTTTGCCAATTTCAAGATTTTAAGCCAACGGGAATTACACAGGGCACCTTGGATCTCAAGATAAATGGTCTTGACAAACGGAAAGAAGGAACACTAAGTGATCTTAAAAGGGTTCCATTTTTTCCTTTTCAGATGCAAACAATTGTTAAATTTCTAAAATCTATAAATATATTTTTATATATCTTTTTTCCTATATGTATTCCTATAACATATGTATTAAGATCATTACGCTCATATATTATTTAATTCCAATAATTTTACGTGCGTAGCAAGCTAACATCTTCTTTTTTTGAAGTTGGGTACCAAAAGATTATTCTTTTAACCGAAGTTCAAAGTAAGCTCTTTCTCATATTTATATAAAAATTCTTACTTATTTCTTCTTACATTCTACTATCTCTAAAGGTAACATAAAATAGTTGAAAAATGTTCCACAAAATAACATATGAGCTTTAATAAATTTCATAGCAACGTTAGTTATTTAGAGGCGGGCTATTGTCACAGCGCAGCGCCGCTTCGTACCGGATAGCGGATATTGATGAAGTTTGGACAATGGCTGTCTGATAGCTGGACTATAACTGGGTTAATGTTTGAAACAATCGGCTAATATTATATACCTATATATATATATATATTTAAGTTTTAGAATAATGAAATAAAGACTGAAGAAATATCTTAAAAATTATAATAATAAAGAAAAGTAATTAATTTGTGGATTTTAAGGAGTTCATACAAAAATAAGAGCCGTACAGATACAGATAACTCACGGTGGAGAAAGCATACAATCTTGAGAGCGGCTTTGCCTGTAATATTGAAAATTTTTGTTTAGGCTTTAATAAAAAAGCCTAAACCTTAGATTAAATTATAAAGAAATAACACGAAATTTATTAAAAACTTCAACTAACAAACACAAATTTTTATGTTTATTTGTCTTTTAACTATGAGGCCACTCATGGTGGAGGGGCAGAAAGTGTAACCACAGGTTGTGGGTTCGATTCCCCCTCAAGAAAATGAAATATAATATTTTATTTTTTCTCTGGTATCAAGGCAAAGCGCAGCGTTGAGTTCCGCCATTCAATACGCAATGCCTCTAGAATTCGACAGAAAATGGAGAACGGAGTGGCTTAACGGTAAGTTTCCTCTGTCTACGTTACCATGTGCTGGTGCTAAAAAAGACTTCGAAGAAAAATTAGATAATATGAAGTTACCATTACAATTGTAGAAATGAATACACGCTGTATGTACGCAGAAAATTAGGTCAAAATCAGCGGAAATTAAAACTAATAAGGACGGCCGTATTTCAGGATGAATTGTACGCAGCTCCTAAATTACCGGCTTAGATGTAACTCCATCTTGGCTCGTTTATCTTCGCCTTCGTTTGATAACAATATTTCTCTTGGAGCGTTCCTAATCTAGTAGATTCCTTTTCACGTCGTGATATTTCTTTTGGCTGTTATTATTTTATGCGATGGTTATGGGTTATGTTTTGACTGAGGTAATGTATTTAGATCATTTCTTATTTGTTATATTATTATTATTATTAATTACGCGCCTGCGCCACGATTAGCCTGGCAAGATAATCAGTTAATAATAATGAATAATGTTAAAATTTTAGATATACATATTTTAAAAATTTAAATGTAAATTAAATATAAGCTTTTCACTTAAATATAATTATAAAAGTTCCCTTCAATGACAGACGAGAAAAAAGTTTGAACTTGAAATTAATTGAGACGGTTCACGATACCTTTATAATTTAGAAAAAAAATAAAACATTATAATAACAAGAGAACATGATATTGAATACTCCAAACAAAATATTAAAATATGCTAGAATTTAAGCCAAGGATTTGGTAACAATGTGATTATTATAAAAATAGCATTCATATTTCTTTTGTGAAACAAAGCTAATCAATCCTAATAAACTAAATGTGTAGAATTGCTCAACTTTTAATTATTTTAGAGATTTTATTAGATAAATTTTATTACTTTAGAGGTAAGTCGTGGCGCCGAGGCACAAGCGTGACTTTATACGCGACAGGTTCGTTCGATTTTTATACAAGAAAATAAATTATATTAATCTATATATATATAAAATCGAAAGGTCACTCACTCATCACGAAATCTCAGAAACTACAAGTGCTAGGAATCTCAAATTTTGCATAGGAGTTACTTATAGGACGTAGGTGCTCGCTAAGACGGGAATTTGCAATATTCGATTTCTAAGGGGTTGTTTTTGGGGTCGAAAGTTTGTATGAAACTTCGTTACTACAAATGATAGAAGTCTCAAATTTTGCATAGACGTCACTAGGACGTAGTCATGGAGACAGAAATTAATAATAACATAGTTTACGCGGGTGAAACCGCGAGCGGGCCGCTAGTATTTTAATATAATCATATTACGCCAGCTTGCAATACCCACAGTGGAGCATCGTATGTATTTGTTCAAATTCAACTTGGAGGATCGAAATGTTTTCATTTTCTTGCTCTGGTAGTAATATAAACCACGGCGTTGAGTTTCGCTATCCAACACACAATATCTCAACAGCTGAGCGGAGAGTAGAGAACGAAATATTCTAGAACAAGAAATATAAAGGAACCCAAAAAAACATACCAACTCATTGTCCCGAGCCATCCGCACCACCTTTAAAAGAAAACGGATCGCTAGTTCCATGTAAAACGGCAGACCTCGTCTAAAATTTACTAACCCTGTAACATACTGAATACAACAAAGGAATCCAGAATTTCCGACCCGTTTTTTGTTATACAAAGTTGAAATACGCTCCGCATCCGACCGACCCTCGCTAATCTGCTAACATAAAGTATGCTTTGATTTCAATGTAAGGAAAGACTCCAATAATGTGGGTATTATAAAATTGATCAAAATATCCATTATGAAACATTGCCTCTTTAGTATATGTATTATAGTTTATATTACTTTATATTTAAAGGTTACGGCATAGACGAGGCCGTTATGGCGCAGTCAGACAGTTCCTTGTCATATATAATGTCAGATTATAGGCCTAATTATATTTTTTTTGCTTTATGCTGTATCCCGCAAACAGCAGGATAGATTAAGGAAACCCGGCAGCCTAATGCTCAGACACTGGGTTCTCATTAATTTGCGTTCCCTACTTTCAATAGAATTCTCGAGGTATCGAGTGATAAGTGCCGTAATTTAACCCACGCGCGTTTGTTCCAGATCAAAGAAATGAAAATATTTAATATTTCATTTGCCAAGGGGGAATTGAATCCACAACCTTTGAGTTCTGAGTCGCAAGCTTGTGCCCCTGCGGTACGATGAAATATCATGTTTGTTTGATGATTGTGTATTTTATTTTAAGACACGGTCATTCGAGCTTGGGCGGAAAGTGAAGAGAACGGAGTGTCTTCGTTATCTTTGCTTAGCTTGCTATATACAGAGAATAAATATCTGAAGTAAAGAAACACGAACGATATTTTATGTCAATGTCAATTAAACAAATACCTTACAATACTGACTTAACGAAGTATACGTTTTCATATTGCATTGTCATGTATTCCAATGCAGAAATAAACATATTGGAGCTTTAACTTTAAGTTAAACAGATAAGTTTCGTAATGTGGAAAATGTCTTTTTACAGAACAATCTGTTGAGTTTTATTTAAATAAGTTTCATTAATTAAGTCAATAAGTCAACTCGTAAACATAACGTTAACGTTTTTAAAATAAACACGATAAAAATACATACCGTCTATATGTTTTTAACGTACATTTTATTTCTTTCTCAATTTACTTTAAAACGAAGGCTTAGTGATGCTCTGTTGATTTTTTTTTTTGGATTTACTCTTCAACGTTCTTAGTATTCCTGCACCATACCTACTATACATAGAAATTCAGCTTCATGTTTCATCACACAGTAGCGGCACAGCAGGGTAGGCAGAGGGAACTTAATGTGTCTTACTTAACACTCCGTTCCCCATTATCTATATGTAGAAAATCAATAATAATAAGTTTAAGCGAATATTATTTTCTTAAATCTCTGAGTCGGTAATAACTTTTCATTATTAATGAAGACTTATTAGAAAATGAAATATTAGAGCAAAGTAAGATATTACTTCATCTTAAAATAACGGTATATTTTATTTTATACAATTAATACCATCATGGTGCTGTAGGGCAGCGTCTGAATGTAAATGTGATAGTTGTGGGTTCAATTTTCACTCGGGGAAATATATTTGTTTTGTAGATAAGGAAAGTAATGTTAAAACGACAAGTTAAATATAATCATTCCTCCGAAAGGGAATCGCACTCACAATATGTTAGCTTTCACATTATATATATAGAGATATATTGAACTGAGTTCTACAGAAAATGTTCAATAGAAAAAAAAACCATATATTTAAATCCTTTTGTTGGTATATGTTAATAGATTCATTTGAAATGTAAAAGCTCGATTGTTAAAACAGACATTTGCCAGTGCTAGTATGAAATGCTCCAAGCGTGGCTAAATAGTGAAATTATTTTATGAGAATTTTAAATTTTTATTTCTTTTTGCTGGAAACTACTAAAAGTATTTTTTTATTGATTATTTCAATTATTAAAATGAAAATGGGATCTTTCATTAAAATAATCTATTATGTGTCAAGAGGTCATAGTGGCACAGCGGCACTGTGTTTTACTGTAACTGCGACTGTGGATTCCATTCCCACTAACAATATAATAACACTATTACTTTATTAAAAACGTAACATGAAACAGTCAAATAAAGTTAAAGTAACTTTACATATGTATTAAAATACAAATGCGCTATTCATTCTTCCTCGCTCTAGCAAGAACTAGAGAAGTGAAGTGAAGAAACTAAAAAAAATGAATATATTTTTCTAATTTTTAAGTTTTTTTTCACAAATCTAGAGATGAAAGATAATATATGCAAATAAAATTCTCTGTAATACACAGATGGTACCTTGTATTAAGACACTCCGTTCTCTTCTTTCCCTCAATATTCGAGACATCGCGTGTTGATTGGCAAACTCAACGCTGCGGTGCTTGTATATTATAGTAATTTTATCGGTAATAGGTGCAGTTAAATGTAGTTCTCGTATATAATGTTAAGTAATTTAAAGTTAATTTAAGCCTTCACAAGCACTTTAGAGTTCACCGCAACGCTACCAACGACAAGAATGCAAATGAAGCTAAAAACCGACCATACTTAGCAGTTCGTTCTTTTATAAACCTTTTGATAATAATTAAAGGCATCATCACGTTATTTTTAATGGCAGTTAGCTTACTAAATATTAATATAAGGAATTTTAAACTCTTTTTATAATATAAAATACGCACAAGTTTCACGCAAAGCAGGATATTCAGAGGGAACATTATGCTGGAACCTTTCTTTTCCCATTTTTTTAATGTAAGAAAAACAGAAATATACATATATCACTCGACAAAGTCCCAAAAATTGGGTGAAATTTGGGGAGTGGAGTGTCTTGTCTTAACACTAGTTAAGACAAAAAAAAAATCTCTTAAAGCCATATTCGGTAGCCATAACTAGGTGTTTGTGCCCTTTCATAGAACGTAAAACCTCTACACCTATCCACTTCTAACAATAGTGGACGCCGTTTAATTGGTGGTGAAATTGCTAGTACTTAACACCGACAGTGGCGTTGTATAAATTTATATGACTATATATATATTTATGTTAATGCAGATTCTTCTGTCTTTGATGAACTATTTGCCTAGTTCCCCGAGCGGGGATCGAACCCACAGCCATAGCCACAATCAAACACCACACTGCACCATGATGGCCCTAACTAAGCTACATCATCATCAATAATTTTCTCTAAGATCTTCCTTATTTATAAACAACCTAAATGTTATACTTTAGATAAGTCAACTCAATGTAATCACGTCTCTAGCTTTACGATTCTGTATATGGCAAATTGCCTCTACATTTTAGCTTGTTTTGTTCGTGTAACAGTGATATAAATAATATGGTATAAAGGAAGTTTATAATTATTTTAATATTATAAAGTCTATTGTTTGAATAATTATTAAGTAAAGGTAGAGTTTGTAGAGTTGGTTTATGACTAGTTTTTGGTTTGTCATTACTTAGCGAAAAAAATTAGAAAATACAAGAAAGAGAGTGGAATGTAAGTTTAGTCAAAGTTTTGTTTATTAGCGTTACATTTTGTGCAGTATATAAGAGATTACAGGATACCCCCCTGCTTACCGGCTACTGGATACCTCTAGTGTTAATACACTCCGTTTGCTACGTGCCAATCAGTTTTCAAATATTGTGTGTTCAGTGTCGAAATAGAACTCATAACCATAATAGTCTTTAGATTCAAACGTCCCACTACGCCACCATGGCCTTCTTTATTTAATTTTAAAGGTTCAAATATGTAAAAACAAAAATACAAGAAAAACAAAATCATAAACACAATAATATATGTTCACAGTACACGCAAAAGTAAGAGCTTGCCAATATTAACATATATAGATATCGTAAAAAAAGTTCAACAAGACCAATAAGGAAAGTCGTATAGATAATTACGTTACGAGTGCCATACACCCTTCTACATTCTAGTACATATGCTTAAAAGCTTTTAGAAGACACGAACCTTTATGTTTTTTTTTAATTTGTGTATATTTTTTTATGGAAAACGAGCATACAGGCCACCAGATGGTAAGTGACTCCAACTAGGATATCTAAGGATTATCCAGATGGTAGCAATGTTATTTACGTTTGTGACCTACTGTGAAAACTTGGTACTCCATCAAACAGCTCCCCACACAATAAATGTGTCTAGTTTTTTAAGATTTTATGACTCCTTACAATTAGAACGGCTCTACTTTGTATTTGATTAAATGGTTCCAGCTGAAAAGATAAGAACAGTACTACATACAAGATCAAACCTGTAACGTTATTGTTGTCATAAAAAAATATAAGTGTAGCAAGCAAAGGCGAAACATATCATAAATATAATATCTTATAGAAAATCTTAGGCATAAGCACATTTTTTTAGCTACAGCTCCACATACAGCATAACGCGAAACGCATATAGCAGAATAGACAGAGGGAGCATAGGGTTAAAAGAATCCGTTTTCCATTTTCCGTCTATTTTTTGAGACATTATGTGTTGTTGAATTCAACGAACGAGTGAGAATCAAACGTAATTATGTACAACAGAGTGGGTGTATTCGAAATAAGCCTAAAATAAGCATATCTATATAGACATAGCACTTTTCGTCGTTCTATTATGTTTCACAAGCAATAACAATCAAAGCGTAGTGGAAAAACAATAAACGCGGTTAAGATTTGTCGTTGCGAACGTGAAACGGAACGTCTCTTGAATCGTTATGTACACGAAAATAAAAAGAAATGATCTTGATTCGAATGTAATAGATTTTTCTTTACGCTTTTGGGTCTTATCGGCAACGCGTGGAATTATAATTGCTTATTTTGTGAAGAATTTGTTATTATCTTATGAAGAAAGAAATTTAGTAAAAAATATTTTAAATTTGCTTACAGTATGTAACGATCTTTACCATAACAAAAATGTGTAGGTTAAAAATATAATTAATTTAAAAAAATGGTAGTAATTTATGAAACGATATTATAAATGTTAATTCTTTTTGTCGTACTCGTTCTTTAATTATGCGTTCCGTTCACAAGTAATGTTAAAGTGACGTAATAATGACGTAACATATTTTATACACAATAATACGCAAATATCAAATATATTTATTAAAAATAATTTAATCATTATAGGTAATCATTGTGTATTATAATTAAAAAAATAATAACATAATTAATATATTTTGTAATATTATAAAATAACATGTTGGCTGAATAAGCTACTGTCAAGGTCAAAGTAAAAAAACGATAGAAAAGACGAGAGGGGAGATGACGGACGCGTCTGGTGAAGGACAGTTATTCGAAAATGTTTACAGAAGTTTTAATTTATAATTAGTATACATTTAATTACATTTTATATAAAAAAAACGTGTGAGATAGTGAATATAATAGTGATTAAGTGTTTGAGACTGTTAAAATAAGTTGTAAGTGCTGTCACTATTTTGCGACTTGCGACATTTGTTTGGAATACTTCGTCGGTAAGTTTTTAATAGCTTATTATTAAACAAAGGAGAGTAATATTATTGCACATAATGCCATTAGTATACAGAGATAAATATTATTTAATTATTAAGTTGAAAGAAATGTATAACGATGTTGTAGGAGGTATGTAAAATTAAAATTTTAATAATACGTAGAATGCTTGCTGCCATCTTTGTTTGGTGCGTGTATATGAAATTGAAATTAAATAAGTAGGTTTAGGGAATTATAATTATTTATAAATGTAATGTTTATATTTATTCGTAAATATTTAATATATTATTATAAGAGAAAATATAAATATAATAGTATCATTTCTAATGTGATATACGGAACTATTTTTTATATCAAAATACGTATTTAGGTACATTTTATAAATATTATTTAATATGAGTATATTCAATGTCTGTCACGATATTATCACGAACCATACTAAAATATTAAAATTATTATTTATATAATTTTGTATTATGGTATTTTATGATTATTTATTTTGTTTTATTGAGTGGAGAGTCAGAGTCAGTTAAAAGGAAGGATTTAGTTACTTATATTCATATTATGATGATGTAGGTAAGTTAAGGTTATATTGTTCAGAATATTAATAATGTAGTTGTATAAGTTTCTCCTAAAGCAAAATAGGCACAGTGAGCCTAGTGATAAGACGTTCCGATGACCATTTTCTGCTCAAATTTGGAAGCTTCGTCTTGAATAGCGGGAATGTAATGTAAATACAATTATTCCCCGAGAAATCGAACCCCCAGACGCGTTCTCACTATGCCATGAAAGCCTCGATACCTGTTTGTATAAGTTAATATTTTGTATAAAGATTTTATTAATTCCCGTCTCGTACCAACGTGTCTAATGTCACAATACACTCAAAAAGAAATATAAAGGCTGAACACAAAGAGCTCCATGGCTTCAGGCGATACCGCTCGGGACCCTTTTGAATTTGTAATACCTTAAGAACGAAATTTTTTGTGATTAAAATAAACGAGTCTTTTACAAAATTGTCGGTGGCTTCTGAAAAGATATTATTATTTTTTGTGATACTTGTTGGTTCTTTTTTTATAATTTTATTTTTGCTTCACGCTGTATCCCGCATACAGCAGGGAGCGATGAAATAAAAATATTGAACAGTTAATTTCCTCTAATAGGGAATCGAACTCACAACGATCGTGTCTCAATTGGACGTCATGCCATGATGTCATTACCACATTTATTCATCTTATTTATTGAATGTAGTATAAAAGCCACTCTAATACCACCACGTTAAGTAAATAGACGGATATGGGTGAACTTGTGTTTTGTAGACGAACTTGCCTGAACTTAAGCAGTTTACGTACAACTGATTAGCCGTTACTCTCAGGTATTAACTTCGTTGTTTACATAAAATGTTGTGTTACTTGAAGCAACAGTGGTGGCTGTAACAGCGCCTGTTTATAAGTACGATGATTGTGGGTTTGATATCTACGCAAGGCAATGTTTATTATAGTTCTGTAGCTTAGCTTCGTCTTGTATCCCTCACATAGCAGGAGAGGCAGAGAGAGCAGGCCTCCTTCATAGAGCCCCCCATTTAGTATCTTGTTGCCAGCGACCTGAACAATGCTTATTCTATGTACATAAAACTCTCTCGAGAGTCAGACGGGCGACTACAGGATGTAGAAAATTTAAATAAGGCATGTAAGTTGATTAACGAGCGTAGTAGATCACTAAGAGAGCATTTTCTGCAAGAAAAGAAAAACAACTGAATGTTTTTTACGTCATAAAGTCCACAAATACATAGTTTGGGTTTCCAGTTGAGCTTGTTTCTACTAAATCCATACGACACGACATATCACAAAACAAAACTATTCACAACCATAAAAACTAAATGATATTAAACATGAGAAATAATCTAGCTTACAAAGTAATTTAGCAGTAGAGTACGGCGCATTATGCAATAAGTTTGAGTTAGCGAGTTGCGGTGCTCGACTCTACATAGCACACAAAACTTAAACTTTCATATTCAACTCTTTGAAAACAAAATCTTAATTTACACGAGTAATGAACTTACCGTCTCTACTTCCGTCATTTGTACAACTTATAAGATTATAATAAGCGTCGTGTGGAGAGCTAGAGCTTTAAGTTTTGCTTTTGTATAAGTATAGAGCTGTTTGTAGTTGCTTGCGTTCTTTTAATTATGTGTTGATAAGTTTAAATTTTAAATGGAGTAATTTCACTCTGTATCCCGCTGATGTATTGAGTTGAGTTATGTTATTAACAAATCGATGAAATAATTATAATTAACTCTCCCGAAATTCAATTGAACCCACAACTGTCACATTTACAATCAGATGCTATATCGCTTTACTTTAATATATAAAAATCTTAAAGATTTTATCGGCATACTGAACAAAAAGATAAAGCAATTCTAGATACTACGACAATAAAAGAAAGAATTCTAATAGTTTTAGTACATAAAGTATTTGAAATCGTATTTTCTTAGAAACTATTGTGTTATCTTCAAAAGTTTCTATTGTTGTTCACATCCTTCACACAAGTATGTAGCAATGAAATGGAAAAATAAAGCTTTGAAAATGAGCTTGTGAGCTTTAACACTTTAAACTTTTAAAATTTTCTTTGTACTTTTAAGATTAATAATTATAAATATAATTTTAACTAATTATATAATATTTTTTTTATCGTTGACATATTTTAATTAAAATATTTATCTTTTATTCGGGTTTACCCACCTCAAAAAAAAATAGAAACCCTTATAAAATTACTTTGCTATCCGACTGTCAAAATTTTACCTTGATATCGCGTAGAGGTATCAAACTGAGATTGTTATACCTGGATTCTCACTGCATATAGAAAGTTAAACAGCAAAAACGTAGCGCTAAGACACTCCATTCAACACTTTCCGGCAGAATTGAACACGTTGCTTGCTGTATCCATTGAGAGTAAAAAAAATAAAATAATTCCTCCGAATGGGTATCAATATCAATTTTTGGTAAAAATATCAAGAAATCGAATCTGTTTTATAGTTAAAAAAATAAATATTATCTGTTATCTGACTATAACTTGCAAAAACGAAGTTTGTGGGTTCAATTCCCACTTGAGGAAATTAAATATATAATATTTTCATTTCTTCCTTTGTCGTAAAGAGTAGGAGAATACCGACGTCCTCATCGTTTATACAGTCTGGCATTTCTCAAAAAAGTATATAATTTATATAGATACATATAGTATATCTATATAAATTGAGCACGAAATATTTAATCTAAAAAAATCTAATAGTTTTTTTGGATAACGAATCTTTTAATAGATTTTTTATGAAAGTACTTGGTTGGTACTAACTTAACATTTTATCTCTTTAGGCAAGTCACGTCACGTTGAGATCATTGCAGAGCAGCTACATAGAGTCTAATTATAAATGCGACGGTTGTGGGTTTGATTCCTACTCAGGGAAAGTTTATTTTTATTTCCTCGGTGTGGTAACAAAACAAAGCGCAACGTTTGGTTTCGCCACGTAACGAACAACTAAGAAGAGAGAGAAAATTACTTAGAGAGTTTGTACACTAGGTTTGCTCTACCCATCCTGTTATGCTACGAGATACAGCTTGCAACTATAAAATGACCTAAATAAATTAAATAATATATCTTGAAATTCTGTGAAAGGTAGAAAAGTACTAATAATTATATGAAACTAATTTAACCGGATTAATTGCGTTTATTATGGATAATACATATTAAAATAGTTTTATTTAAAATGTTACGTGTGCTTTTTCTAGGTAAGTATCTTCATATCATATATTTCTAAAGCATACAAAAATAAAAGTAAGAGCGGTTAAAAGCTTACAAAAATCAATCCTATACTTGTTTCGAGACCACTGAGCAAATCACACGGCCCAGTGCTCGCTCGAACATCGTGCTGCGTCAGCTTTCAACGCTTAGGTTATTTCATACAGAATTATAGGAAATACAATTATTTTGTTATATTTTTCTCAAGTAAATAAAATTATTAGAATATTATTACCGAAATTGACCGGAAATATACGGTATACAGAGTGAAGCTAAGAAAGTACATTTTCGGAGTCCAAAGTAACGTTTTAACTTATCGGAACGAAAAAATGACAAAATTTAAAAACATTTACCCGAGTAGGAATCCAACCCACGGCCATCGCGTTACAGAACCTACCTACTTTACCTGTGCCACTGCGCCACGATGTCTTCAATTAAAATTTAAATAATTTACACAAATTTTCTTACATACAAAATAAATGTTGTAAAACAATCTATCATTTTGTCTTGAGTAGAGGTGAGTTAGGTATAAACGTACTTGCTCCTTTTGTTAAATAATTTAGACAAATGTCATTAGTGCTCGAAATCCAGGATGAATTGCTACTAATTGAATCTGATGAACCCATTGTTAATAAATTATTATTCGGTTCTATTTTGTACAGCACTTTGGTTGTTTTGATTTATTTTATTTTCACATATGTCTTATATATTCTATAATGTGAGCAAGGTGCTAATTATATGATGGTAAAAGATTTACCCTGATTCTACGATTATTTTTACGCCGTGCTCCACTACTAGCCTCAATGAAAATATTTAAAAAAAAATATTTGCCTTGAGAGAGAATAGAATCTATAACCATCGGGTATATGATCAAAAATTCGTGGCCAAGTTCAAATTAGTTCAAATATTTCAAATATTTTTGTAAAAAATAAATGTTCAAATATTTTTTTAGGTTACATTTGAAAAGTATTTTCTGCCAAAGAGTTGTATGTGTGTAAATTGTTTTAAAGTATATATGTAGACCAGCGGACGCGCGCAGCTTCGCTTGCGTATTTAGGAATGAATTCTAATAATCCATGAAACATGTGTTCAATGAAATATTTTTAAGAGTCTAAATATCAAATTTTATAAAAATCGGTGGCGATTTAAGAATTTTTCCATACAAACTTTCAACCCCTTATTTGCACCCTTAGGGGAAGAATTCTAGAAAACGATGAAACACGTGTTCAATTAAATACTTTTAAAAATCTAAATTTAAAATTTTATAAAAGTCGGTGCCGATTTAAATTTTTTTCCATACAAAATTTGAACCCCTATTTCACTCCTTTAGAGTTAAATTTTTTCAAAATCCCTTCTTAGTTGATGTCCAGAATATGAAAGTAAACATCTGTCCAAATTTCAAGTTTCTACGCACAGCGGTTACGGCTGTGCGTGCGTCTTACCTCAGTCAGTGAGGACAAGTCCTTTTATATATATAGATTACTTATCTATTACTTGAAATAGTTAAAAATAAAATGAAAAATATAATTTTAAAGCAATATTCTTTACACATTTCGACAAAAGTTGTAGAAATGGCAATAAAATCACACCAAACTGAGTACAACACGTTAAAAGTCAACGGTCGTACGTGAATAGCCTATTGAGAAAATTGGTAGATACGAATTTTGTCTATGTTTAGCCGATAATAAAATAGGACGCGTTTACTGTGAATTATTTTTATTAATGTTGTCAGCCTTTCTCAGTGTTATTCCTTTTTTTGGAAACTTAACGCTGATAATTAATTGTAAATATTTTTAATATAATTAAATTAATAATGTAATTATATTTAATGTATAAAATTGATTTTAAAAAGTAAGTCCCGCGGAGTTTCTTGCGCCGGTTCATCTCAGGTCTGAGACATTAACTTTAATGAACTGGTGGTAAATTATTTCACGTTCCAAATATGAAGCATGTAACTTCTTATTTTGAGTAAATTGTTTGAATTTGAATATAAGACTTCAGTTTTTCCCTTTTGAGGTACGGAACCCTCAAAATATTTCTAATTTTTTTCTTGGTAATCTTACTGCAATATTATTAAATTAGAAGTGATGATATTATTAGTAATAATAATAATAATGTAATAAATCATGATCTAGGTGAAGGCTTAGGCATACTTGAAGGACGTACGAGTAGACGCAGCGTAGGCACGTTTCGGTACAATCCCTGATATCGACGGCCCCGTCCCTAATATTACTAGGCTTAGCTTGCCCTAAACTTCCATCATAAATGTTTATAAAGACTATATATTTTTCATATGATATCACTTATATTTATGTATTTTTTTACTGTAGATATTTGATATGACATAAGACTAATAATATCAGGCTGTCTAGACATCAATGAAAATATATTATTCTCTTAAAGCTTCACGATTTATCATGCACATAGCAGGGTAGATAGAGGGAACCAGGTAACCTAGTGTTAAGAAATTTCGTTCTAATTAATATACTTCCGACCTTCTTTCCGCTGACTTCTGGAGATATTGCGTGTTGAGTGGCGAAACTCAACGCCGCGCTTTGCCTCAACACCAGGACGAAGAAATGGAAAAAGGTTCGATAACCACTCCAGGAAATAAATAAATATTTCATTTCCTGGAGTGGGGATCGTTTGGAGTTGGGGATTTTTAAAGATTTCTTTAAAAAGATTTTTATAAAGACACACAGACCTATATATGACATGTAAATATAGATATCCGTAAGTATAGTCTAATACAAAACCCAAGAAAATGGCACCTAAATGCCGTGCGTAATTAATATTGATCATAGTTAAAATCATCACCAAGCATTGTCCCTTAAATGAAAGCACTCTTTATATTTATCTACCATATGGATAAAGCGCGGTACTAAAATACACTTTATAATCATACTACATAATATGTATATTGTAAATGAATAACGCTAAACTGTGTGTTTCGTTGAACGCGCTAATCTCAGGAACTGTGAATCGTAATCTAATATTAATCGTGTCGACGTCACACTACCTATCAGCGGTTAAAGTTATCATACACAACTCCTACTTACTGCCTTTTAACTCCGCGGGCGGAACGCTAGTGAAAGCTAGCATAATATAAAATGATACTCCTATAAAAAACATCTTCCAAATAGCTTACCCCATTTTCCTTTTCAATTGAAAAACAACATTTCCCATAGGCTCTCTATAATTCAGTATTTTTATCATACAGGAAGATGGTTGTTGATACGAAATATATACATCCCTTGAGGCTATTACAAGTAAAGTATTGATATGTCGATTTTTTGTTTTATCTTTTGCTTATGCAGTAGATATTGATATTGTTATTGTTAGAAGTATTACGGTTATTTTATTATATAGTTTCAGCTATTGTGCGCTCAATTTCGTCTTAAGTTATAATATAAGAGTCAAATTATGAAGCTACCGTGGCGACAGTGGCACAGCGTCTAACGGTAAACATGGCAGTTGTGGGTTCGATTTCTACACGGGGGAATGATTATATTCGATTTATTTTCATTTCCATCACTAACAAAGCGCGACGTTGAATTCCCCAACTCAACACGCAAACTAACTTTGACTACGAAAGAAGTTCCTACCCTCTATAAAACAACAAACATCGTATAATTAATAAATATAGCAAATGATAACGATATTATCATTTATAAACAAAGTAAATAAAATCCTAATTGAACCCTTTAGCTTCGGATAATTTCATATTCCACTTGAAAACGTGTTTTTAGGATTCTCTTGCATAAAATATTGCTTGAGATTTAGCACATTTTCAAAAACCACTGTTACACTGCCCATGGAGGGAGAGGGGGGGATTGGGTCGTTATGGCGCAGAGTCTAATTGTAAACGTGACAGTTGTAGGTTTGATTATCACTTGGAGGTATGGACTATTTTCATTTTCTTGTTTGGGTAACAAGACAAAGTATGATATTAAGATTAGCAAGGTTCGTGCCCACGATGCTATAAGTGATATACAATATGATTCTGACTGACTAAAAACTGTAAATATCACATGGTCATTTATACAGTATCCTTAAAAAAGAGTATTTTCATTTGTGCTACTATGGAACCCTTTATATGCGACTACCACTCGAACTTGTTCACTTTTTTTATTCAAGTCACGTCTCTCTTCCTGATGAAGGGTCGGTCTTTACTGATGCGATCGGGTTCTGTGATACCACAACGGTTTCTAGTTGACTGAATGTAATGAAACTTGTATAGAATTATCAATTTTACTCATATTTTCGTTATATGAATTTGGGGAAGCGTAACATATTATAGTTTTAGACTTGTATAACTGCTACGCTAAGACAAAATTGACTTCTGAATACAATTTTTCTTTATGTAAAATTATTTTTATATAAGTACTCGCTACCTGTAACTTTGTTTACGTAGAATTTTCAACATGATACGTAAAATTATCCGCCCCACAGTCATTTTCACCTTACTCCCAAAGAGAATATTTATAACTTCAACGTTTTACACCAAGAAGCCCCCTTTTGTGTTTCGTAGCTTAACACCGCACTTTGTCAGTCCCAGTGCGAATAATAAATTGAGTAAGAATCGAACCCACATCCGTCATATTTACTTTCAGACTACACATCCAGAATTCGACAGAAAGTAAAAAACGAAACTATAGGGAAAAGGGAACGGAGTGTCTTAACACGTTTCCAGGTTTCCTTTGCAACCCTGTTATGTGCGTATATAACTGTTGCTGTCAGAGAAAGTCTAATACTATCACATAAAATAAGGTGACCTTTAAACGCAAAATGTATATCATAACAAGATCAGGCCTAAAACTTGTACACAAACTTTATGATCCCTCACAAAATAACGTTTTCAAAGAGTTATATCGAGCGCTGCAGGGTTACTCCCTCCACAGATCGGTCAAGGAGATAGGTTAGACGATTTTATAGACACCTTATTCACTTATTTGATATTTACGTGTTAGATAGAAAATTGCTATACCAACTTTTATTACAAGTATGAAAATTATTTGAGTATTTTTATTATAATTGTATCGTTTTTTTTTTAGCTTCTCGCTCTATCCTCCAAAAGAGTATAGCAGACTAGGAGAGATAGTTTAGTGCTAGGACACTCCATTCTCTGCGTTTCGCTCGCATTCCAAATAATGAGTATTAATCAAATATAGAGCTATAATATTAAAATAACATTTCAGTGTAAATGTATCCTCTACATAGCAGGGTAGGCAGAAGGAACCTGGGAACCTAGTGATAAAACAATCTATTTTCATTAAGACAGTTTCTTTTCTCACTTTTCGCCGAATTCTGGAGGCATTGTCTGATGGGTGGCGGAACTCAACGTCGCGTTTTGTCTCGTTACCAGTGCGAGGAAAATTAATATATTAAATATTCATTCTCCGAAGTGCGAAACAATCTGGGCATATATATCATCGTTGTGGCAAGACAAAGTGCGGTTTTGAGCTCCACCGTTCAGCTCACTAAGTTTTGTCTCCCTATTACATATCCAGGATAAAACGAGAAAATGAAAGGCTTGAGCTCTAATTTTTACTTACTTTGGGGTTACTTTTATAAGATTTGAATCCACGACGGAATAATCTGTTTTTTTATTAAATACCTACATAAGATAATTTTAGGATAAGATAATTAAGGTTTAAATATTATTTTACATATCACATGCCAATGTCAATAAGCTGAGGCCGACGTGACGTGACGTGTTGGTATAAACACGTCTCTATTAAAGCGAGAATTGTGAAGGAATACATTTATAATTAGAAAATGGGGAACCCCGATGTAGTATCTAAAAATATACTAATGTAGTAGTTAAAAAACTAGCCAATTAATTATATTATTGTAGAATTTCGACGTTCTAATGAAATTGAGACCATTTATAAGATTAATGTCTATGAAAAGAAAACTTAGGACGTATTCGAACTCAATGAATGAAGTAAAGTTTCAATGACTAAAACTTTTACCATAAAAACTTTTCAATGGCGTTGAACTTTTAATTACACATCTTATGTATTATATAATGAAAATTGTCTTTTGATTTTGTGTAGACAGCTCCAATTACGTGTCTTATAATCAGTTTCGTCAGTTGTTTTTTTTTATATGAATAGTATGGTGTACCTAATAAAAAATAACATTTCTTATATAAAATTGCTAAGACACAATGTAACTTATGTTTAATGACTTTCCAAATGTACAACAAATATAGCAAATTAGGCGCTGGAGCTTTACGTCGCCCTCTGTGTGTATACATAAAGAGCAGACGATATACTAAATATGTAGTAAATATTTACATAACTTGTAACATTTCCTCATTATAACAAAATTTATAGAAAAATTCAGTAAAAGTTAATAAATAAAAATCTTTATTCAAGTACTACGAAGGAAGGTGAATAGAAATAGAATATAGAAAAAAACAACTTCTCCTTCGAACTTCTCAACAGATTGACTCTTTTAATTTAAAGTTGGCTATTTAATATGAAACTCAAATAGCGATTTCAATAGTGCAAGTTGAAAAGAGACTCTTCCATAAAATACCAAGTATTGGGTTTTTATTGCAACGGAATAAAAATATCTATAAGAAGCCAATTTGCACTGCAACTATTGAAAATGCTTAATTACATTTTTTAGAAAATAAATTGTATTTCAATCTTTGATGGGTTGTTTTATGAAATCCATGAAATTGTAAAAGCTAAGTGTAGCGTAAGAAATTTATTTAGTTTTAGATCTTTGTTTTGTAAATGCGCTACAAGGTTTTACAATTTCATTAAATTATTATTTTGATTTTAAAAACAACTTATCTTTTAATATTGGGTTTCGTCAAAACTGTGATTTTATTTTCATCTGCTACAGCAGTTAATGGAGGCAAGCAGGGCTGTTAGACTTACATTGGATAAGGAGAAAGCAAAAATCTTAACAAATATGGAAGAAATACCTATGGTATCTAGGAAAAAATAATTAACATGTGCATCTCGTCATGCATCACGTACAGTTGCTAATCTCGAGCTTTATCTCGGAACACAATAATGAAATGAAAAACGTGGCGAAGAGGAATGGAAAGAAGTATGCTCGGTCAGCAACCACGTAATGATAAAATAAAAATACGCAGTTAAATCAAAAGGTGGAAGGTTGATATTGAAATTATTGGAGACAACCAGGCCTGGAAAGCAATAATAGAAATGATAAGAGAAAGCCTGAAGAGCTCGTGTGCCAAATGACACGCTGTTTATTAAGCCGGGAGTAAATTTGGACAAGATTATAAAAGTAATTATTTATTTATTTAGGTTAAATGAAGCTTAATATCAGCAATAAAGGACACAAAAATGTCAAAATTTTATAGGAAATTGCACAGAAATTGTAAATTGTAAAAAACTTGATTCAACTGCATTTACACGTTAGACGTTCAAAGCGGTCAAGAGTTTTATTACGCTCCACTCAAGATCAAAACAAAAGAATACCCCCGTACGCCGACGGCGACGGCTGGCACTGTGCGACTTGACTTACAAATATTTAAGAAACGGCACGCATTTTTGCTTCATTTTTATTTTATTTTGTTTTTATATAGAATCTTCACCCACTATGTCAATCAGCACTTAATTTTATTTGTTCTAAGTTTTATTATGGAAAACTGTGTTAATACACTCCGGTAACAACTTTTCGCCCGCTTTATAATTATGTGTTGAGTGGAGTAACTCAACGCCGCGCCCTTGTCCTGCAAGCTTACCAAAGCGAGAAAATGAAAATAACGCATGTTTTCATCTGAAGACAAACAAAACAAACAATTTCTCATGAAATAAAAATATAATTTATTTTACTATATGTATTTTACTTCGAAATTGATTAAAATTGCTGAAACCCCTGTATAAGGGGTGTTCAATAACACGGGAGTTCAGGCCGCTCAATACATAATGCAAGGCCTTTCGACGCCTGCTTGCTCTTATGTAGATAGTAGTATTGGTTTTACTGACGCTTGTAGGAGAGGCATTAACATATTGGATGTCTGTACATCGATTTGTTTTTTAATATTCATGCATTTATTTAGATTTACTTAATTATTTTAAAATATTGTTAAGATAAATCTCTAGTACCAAAACGTGGTGTTGAATTCCATCGTTCAAAACACTACCACAAAATATCTTGAGTGTTTGCGGATAGCGAAGAACGAAGTGATTTGACAATTAGTTTTCCGTATTATGCGATAAAAAAAACATGGAGTTACTAATATATTATACACATCTAGGAATTGCATAGTATATTTTTTATATTGTTACGTATGTATTGTCGAAATGTCAGGTGGTAAGTATAAGAAAATACTTAATAACCAT
>JAEBDU010012902.1:495412-599773 GCA_016802625.1 Heliconius numata
GTTTAATTAATTTTCACATTATCTTAAGTGCTTTGCAAACATACATTATATGAATAATCCAGTAGTAAAAGCGGGCGAAGCCGCAAGGGGGTCGCTAGTTAATTATAATATACACTTTTGGCACATTTCGAATTTGTCGGACTAAAGAATATAATAAAGTGTGGTTAGGTAAATTAGAAAATTTTAAATGTGGCATACCTTACCTGCAACAGTATTGTCATGTCGATACGACATGGGTTCGTTCTATTTACACCTAATCTTCTAATTATTAAATCTAATGTATAATACAACGCATTTGACATATCTCCTCTGGTGCTAGGGACGTAGGCGGTAGTGATCACCTACCATCAGGTATCCTGTACGCTCATTTGCCTTGTCTTTTATATAAAAAAACTGCTAACTATACTGCTATGATATCCTAACTTATTTCTAAAGTAAGTACCGCAGAATTACAATAATTCCATCCATCCATTTTCCACTCGGGTGAACTAAACACCGCGCTTTGTCTTATTATGACAATAATTTGGGAGCGGGGAAATGAAAACAATTTATTCTATCGCTGCGCCACGACGGCCGCACTCTAATAAATATGGAAAGTATTGAAACATATCAAGAAAATGAATAAGATTCTATTCGAACAAATCAGTTTATCACCACCACATATATCTATGACAGAGCGAAGTAAAATTGCTGATACATAATAACGAATATTATTATATTATATACGTATATAGGATAGTGGGTTTATGGGCGACGCAGATGCGATCAGAAATATGGCCCTCTTATAGTTTATTGGCATTTTGGTAATAAATCAACGATATAAGTAATAGGTAGCTTTGTTTATGTGTAGGGCGTATGATTCAATTTTGTGTCTATTTTCCGGTCAACAGACTTTTTAAATAATTAAATTTAGGCCGTCTCTGCTCAGCGATGCCCTTTCTATGATTAAATGCGACGATTAAAGGGGAAAAAATAATTCAAATTCAAATTCAAAATATTCTTTATTCAAATAGGCAATTATTATAAGCACTTTTGAATCGTCGAATTAACATATGAACAAAAAGCTACCACCGGTTCGGAAGGCAGTTCCGCTGAGAAGAGCCGGCAAGAAACTCAACAGTTGATATTTGTATATATTGTTTGTATATATTAGGTATATCTCAATAAATTCTGTAAAGATGATAACAACGTGAAAAAATATATAGACATTAACAATTTTAAAGTGTCTGCTCTAAAAAAAATATTATAGGATACGTAAAAAAAAATTAAGTAGCCGGAAAGCTTGCTGAACAGACTTTTTATCCATAGCTCGGAATAACATCTTAATAATGCTGCAAATATCCTTACAGAGGCCTAAAGCAAAATAAGATGTAAATCATTTTTTATGGAAAAAGACAGACAAACGAGATTACGGGTCACCTGATACTAAGTGATCACCGCCGCCCACGACCTCGTGCATCATCATAGCTACAGGTGCGTTGTCGGCCTTTAAGGTGCAGATAGACGCGCTTTTTGAAAGTACCCAGGTTTTATTGACCTGGAAATAATGCCAGTATAATGGAGAAAAAAAAAATATGACGGCATGTAGATATAACGAGATATATTATTTAATCTATATATAAAAAAACCGAAAGGTTACTCACTCATCACGAAATCTCAGAAACTACAAGTGCTAGGAATCTCAAATTTTGCATAGGAGTTACTTATAGGACGTAGATGCTCGCTAAGACGGGAATTTGCAATATTCGATTTCTAAGGGGTTGTTTTTGGGGTCGAAAATTTGTATAAAACTTCGTTACTAATGACATTTGTCTTTGTCATTCGTTACTAAATGCTAGGAGTCTCAAATTTTGCATGAACGTCGCTTATAGGACGTAGGTACTCAGAGAGACAGAAATTAATAATAACATAGTTCACGCGGTCGAAGCCGCGGGCGGGCCGCTAGTTATTAATAAAATTACTATAACTATACAACCAAGCGGATCCGATATCATTATAATGAGAGAGGAGAAAATGCTTACAGGAACATTTTAACATATATTTAATACTTTACTGATTTAATATTAAATATTTTCAGGTAACTTGTTAAAATGTTGTTTAATTTCATTCTTTTAATAATTCTTTTAACAACGATGCAAATCCGAAGGTATATAATTTTATACTGAAACAAAGATATCTATTTCTTCAAATTAATTTTGTAAACGCCAAATACAATTGTATTCTAATTTACAATTGAAATTATTTAAAACGGCCGGAGAGGCGTTTTACTTAGAAATTTAGCTTTCTGAACGATCATCGGAATGCTTAACATTTCTTAAATGATCCCTTCATCTTCATAAATAAACTTGAATGACAAACAATTTTGTTTAAACAACAATGGATAAAGATAACTAAACAAGGAACTACTTATTGGAAGCCTTAGTATATCTTTGTAGCTTCAAATATTCGTATTTTTTATATTCCAGCAAAAAAGAGTGTTAAGACACTACGTTTTCCGATTCCGTTTGTTTACAAATTGCCGAGGTGATAGGCTAGGCTAGGCTTTCAATGTACCACAATATTCCCCATTTGCAAATTGAATCACATTCGTCGATGAATCACTAACTAAGTACTCTACTATATTGGTTACGTTTAATACCATTCGACCCAGTTAAGACTTCTGATTAGAGAGAGGGTGATTGGTACAAATCCTAATTCCATAATTTTTGCGCTTTGACGGTCTTAATGTATGGAAGTAAGAATGTTTTTGTATTTCTTAATTCATCTTAGACAACATGTCGCAAAGCTGTTCTGTTGTTAACATAAATTAATTTTTAACAAAAAGGAACACCGACTTCTAACAACGTTTTCACAAAGATTTTATAATTTTGAAGTCGATGCCAAGTAAAACAAACAGGCTTAGTAATTAGATATTGCAGTAAGGTTGTTGTAGCATTAGCTTGACACCGATGATCCCATTGTCAGACATGCCACTCACGAAGCACTTCCTTTCAATTAAAAAAAAATTATCCAAATCAGTTCACCCAGTCAAAAGTTATGAGGTAACAAACATAAAAAAAAACATACAGTCGAATTGATAACCTCCTTTTCTAACAAAAGTCGGTTAACTGTAATGACTGCATATTACAAAAATGGAATCGAGTAAACCAATATCGAAATCGAATCCAAAATAAATAATCGAATATCGAATCGAAAATGTTTAGTTGAGAACCCCCTCCTTGTTTTAAAAGTCGATTAAAAATACAGATTTCTTACAAACAAATACAGATTTATAATAAGTATCAGTATAAGGATTACTATACATTTGCAGGCAAACTCATGCCTTGAGTTTATTCAAATGACTATATATTTTTTTTAATGAACGGATTTTGATGAAACAAACTTTAGATGTTAAGCTGGGTTAAAACAAAGAAATTGGTGAAAGTGTAACGTAAATCGGTTCAATACATTCAGAGATTACCGTGACCATACATACAGACAGACAGACAAGAAATTAAAAAAATATATTTTTGCTTTCTATTATTCTTTTTAAGTGTCTCTATCCATTTCAGTCAAAAATACTAAATGTACAGACAAAATATTTTTACTGTTTAATTATATATAGAGATTATTGGATTGTTATATACCATATTATATGTATATCGCTAACACGCAATGTCTTGAATCCGGACAGAAAGAGGAGATCAGTAATATTATCAAAATGCTTAGGTACTTGCAAATATAATACATTGAACACATTGACTCCTAAAGTCGAAAGATATTTTTTTACTATTTTCATTAAAAAAATATATAAATGGATGAGTAAAGGCCGTTTTCCTATTTATAGAGAACTAGTGGGCCCGGACGCGGCTACGCCCGCGAAAATATAAGTATAAATAATTAAAATAAGTTAAAAAATAATAATAAGTGGAGATTTATTATTAAAAAAAATATCTGAGTAACCGAAATGAACAAGCAAAAGAAGTAAAAGTAACTAAAGGAAATTCTTAATATTAGAAAAAGTACCTAAAGTTTGCCGTGCGCGCGTACTAAACATTTTTCTATATTAAATAATTATTAATTTTTGCGAACAATATTAAATAAAATCCCAAATGATTAAAATATTTTAAGTGTATAACATCGGTATAGATAACCGAACTGAGATAAATTAATTATAAGCAGCAAATAATTACATAAAAATTAACAGTAATTCGAAAATATATAAAAATTTACAAAACCATCAAAGTCATCTGCCCGTTCGCGTCGGTCATACTATACCACTCGTAGGCTAGGTCATTGGAATCAGTGTCATCTTAATTATTTATTAAAATGTTATACAGTAAACTATAATTTCCATCAAGATGAAATGCTAAAAGTGACTATTATATTTATTTTCATAAGGATTGAATATCAAATTATAGAAATCATCTAATTTTTGTTAATGTATACAAATCTATATCGGCGCGCGCCATGTATGCATTAAGCAAACTCACTTTGGGTGACGTTTTCTTAAAACAACAAACTTTGCAAGCCGTTGCTTAGCAACGCGTAGCGACGATTGTTATTAAGATGGCGGAATAAATTGCATGTCAAATTAATTATTTTAATATATTGGTATATATCGAAAATATTACAAATATGAGAAAAAAAAGTATCCTATGTTCATCCCGAGACCCTCAATTATCTCTATATGAGTATTTTATCACAATTAAATTAGCGGTTTGGGCCTGATTGCGTAAAAGACAGACAGACAGACAGACAGACAGACAGACAGACAGAGTTACTTTCGAATTTATAATATAGGTATGGATGGATGTTTAAAATGATGTTAAATGTTTTATTACAGCCATTCAAAGCAACTGGCGTCTTTATGTTATAACGTATTTTAGACTTGGAGTATTGTTTATGATATTTTAACGAGCTTACAATAAAGTGCCGTTGAATTCATTTCTTAACTTGTTATAGAACTAGCGACCCCCTTGCGGCTTCGCCCGCTTTTACTACTGGATTAGTCATATAATGTATGTTTGCAAAACACTTAAGATAATGTGAAATTTAATTAAACTCTAATGCAACCCGCATTTTCGTAGTTTCAATAAGGATTTTCCAATTGTTTTACACAGCAAGGATTTTTTAGTAGGTACCGTAATTTTAATCTGTGCTACTAATCTTTTCAAGTACTTATTAAAATATATTTAAATGACTATTTTTAGATAGTTAAATTACTATTTTTAAACGGAAGAAATTATAAACAAAAGCCTACTTACTAATAACTACTACAAAAAATATGAAACCAAATATATCGCGCTGAAATAATACATTTAACTCCAATTATCCAATACGTGCAAACGCATCTAAATCTTCGTTGCTATGCCTCTATAGCGGGCGGGTTTTTTTTTTTCGAGCTTGTGGTTAATGCTGAAGAGGGTATTCTGTCCCTGATGAAAAGCAAGCACTACGTGGCTGCCTGTGAGAAAAATTAAATAGAATGCATTGGCCGGGAAACGAACCCGGGCTGCCCGCGTGGCAGGCGAGCATTCTACCACTGAACCACCGATGACTGCTCATGACGCACTTGTATAAGCAAAACGTCGCGGGGCGCGTTTCGCAGCAAGGATGTTTTGATATTGTAACAACTTCTAAAGTACTTATTAAAATGAAAAACAGTAAAAGACAGATTTGATCTACATTAAATGGCCAACGTAACTAATATACTTATTTATATGCTGAGAGTAAGGGATAAGTAAAACTTGAGTCGGCACAGCTGATGAGTCAACGCACAGTGGGACGGAATGACGCGCTTCGTGTCAAAAATCCGTAACTCATTCAGTTTTCATCGCAAAGTATTGAAATTTTGCATATATATACTTGAATATATTTGCTATCAATGACATAAAATAGATATTAATAAAAGTCATGAGTTATTTAATAAAAAAATTTCAAAGTTAGAAATTGTCATAAATAAGAGCTTATTAAGATGTTTAAAAATTATTATTATTTTTAAATCATTAAAAGTAACTTAAGTATACTGAATCTAGGCTGTTAAACAAAAAACTGATGTATCATATGTAATATAAAAATATTTTTTATAAAAATAATGACGTAACAATTAATTTATTCTGTGATTTCTTTAGCTTCGTCAAACAGTTCGTTAGATACTTTTGTAATCCTTATTTCTTGCTTCCTGAGCGTCTTCAGAAAGTTGTCCAATAGGAAGAATTGCATAGTACTGTATAACTTGAGCTCCATGTATAAGAATTTAATGCACCGAAGGAGGCATGTAATACTTGTTACATTTGTTAACATACAATTGCGCTGTATTAAGTGTATATCGATCGAATTTTTCGACATTTACGGCATGTCTTGATGACATAGTACAAGTCCTGATGACATAGTTTGAAGAATTATATAAAAAAAATTTTTGAATGTTGTTCATTATAGTTTGTACGTCTGATGACGGCAAATTGAAGTTCTCCTTTTAAAAGTTTTCATAAATTAAAAGTTTTCATAAATTCTTTTCAATTATAAAAGTTCATAAGTTCAAGTCGTCTACTGCAAATGAATTCACTCATGTTGCATAAAATATATGTATATCTTTTAATAAGTTAACAGTATTAGAAACAATGCGGAAAAGTCCGTTTACTCTAATGAAAGCAACTAGTTATAATTGGTCTTTTTATACTTGTCCAGAAAAGTGTTTAGTCCAAAACCACATCAAATTAATTAAATATTTTATTTTGTATTCACATAATATTGTTTATTCACATAAAAAAATGATAATTTTATCATGTTCAGGATTGGAATGACCACAAAAAATGTCAATTTCAAAACAAATATGCTGTTTCAAAAATAGACATATTATTATTTTTCATGTTAAAATAAACATTCTGATAGTTTTTTTCTACTTATAGAACAAAAAAAGAACTAAATAGGACGCCAATTATTTAAAATAAAAGCAGTATTCGTGAAATATCAAAAATTTACATTTTACTACATTTTGGTTTTTTGCTCTAAATCAAAATGACGCAAATATGCGCAAAATTTTATTCTTTCCCGTAATTCTTGAATAGTTGTAGTATACATAAATATAGTTTTCTCGGCAGCGGCAGCCAGCGGCAACAGTGAAAACTCCAATTGAAAATATGAAAATTTTAAAATATAACATTTCTAAAAATTTTAAGATATCTTTTTAAATATAGGATTTTATTATACACTAATTATATTTTCTTAAAGAAGAAACATTGAGCTTTATAAAAATATATAACATAAATATAGTTACTATAGAAATTTATTAAGAAACTAACGCTTAAATATCGCTATATGCAGTATGGAAAATAGGGAAATATCAAAGTGTATTGTTTGAAGGTCATTTTGGATACTTTAAACTGCTATCAAAAATAAAATTCTTGTTGTATTGATAAGATAGTCTATTCTAGTATATACAACAATCAACAGAACTTTGAAATTACGACTTTTATTTCGACCATTTTTGGCACGCTTTTATAGAAAGCGTCCCATAGTGCAACGGCGGGATGTGTCAACAATTAAATGCGTTTTTCTCTAAAACTATTCGCAATTTCGAAATAGTGTAAAAAGCAAATTTTATCTTCGGTTAACGTAGAAAATTAATAAAGTATTTTAAAGGATAAGGATTAATACCATTATGGAAAAATATCCCTTACAATAAAAAATATATTGAAATTACAATTTTTAGACAGAAAAATGATCACTACACGTTATTCTTAAAAGACACGAATATGCCGTCGCGGACTTTTTTATAGATCTTATTAAGAGGAACAATACTCCAGTACATTTTTTTCATGTAGTACTTACCATTAAAGCAGCGCATGCGCAAAAGTGTCTCAACGGGTAGGACTTTATACACATTTATCGTATTTATGTTAATTTACATAAGAATGTACAAATAATAAACTATATATAAACCTTCCCTGAGAAATACTCGACCTAATGGCGAAAACCGTACCAAAATCCATCGCGTGGTTTAGAAGAAGAAGAGTTAGAAAGTTCAGACAGACACGAAAAGCGACTTTGTTTTATAAGATATAGGATAGGATATAGGATAGGATTATTACAATTATGCTTCATTTAAAAATATTTTCTTTTTACTTTTAACGTTTTGTCAAAAAGTAGGCAAAGTGACTATACTTTTCTTGAGCGGGGATATTATGTCAATATTTCATTTCGCCGAGAGGAAATCGAATCCACTAAACCAACAGTGAGCTTACATTCCACTGCGCCTCGATAGTCTCTTGTTTTGTAAAATGGAAAATTAAATTATTTAAACGGTAGCAATGTCTTCCACACTGAGTTCTTTCATTTTGAACGTAAACTTAAAAAGAATATAGAATATGACTAGTTAGAGACGTAGATTGTCATTCTGACTTCGAACAGTAGGTACTTCTTAATTTCATTTCCATCTAAAAGAAATTCTATTTCTATTCTATTAGTCATTCTGTTTATTATTACTACATTACTGGTTCTCAATCAATTTTTTTCTAGTTTCTAACATTTATATGAAAGTAGTTTTCTTTTGAACCAATGGTTCTAATTGAAACATCTTTTCGTGTTGGATAGTCCACCCATTGCGGAAAGCTTACACAACTGAGAATTTTCATTTATTCTCTTTTGAAAACACGAGTGAAGCCGCTGTTGAAATGTTGTACAATATTTTTTTATATCTTAACGCTATATCCCACACATAGCAGAGAAAAGACAGGGAGAACCCGGTAAACTAGTGGTTCCGATTAATTCTCGAAGAATTTTATGATAAATAGCGAAACTAAACGCTGCACTTTGCATCGTAAAAAAAAATATTAATATTTAATACCTTCAAGTGGAAATCTAACCAACAACCGTCGCATTTATGTTCACACGCTCTTTCCGCTGCTTCGAGATTACCTCATTATACAAATATCCAAATCAATACAATACAGTATTAATTTACATAATGAAATGCAATTCTCGTGAAAATATAGAATTTCAGCAACAATTACACTCTATGTTAATATCAAAAGGAAACCTAATCTCTCACGAACTGATTGAGTTTAAACTATATGTGGAAATGGCTGAACTTTATGGTACAAAGCGTTATAATTATATTATACACGTATTAGTATTCCTGTCTTGAAGGCAGTTGTGAAACGACAAACTTAATGCTACGTGATAAGAAATTATGATCAATATTAGAGGGAATTCTCGTGGAGCCATTTTTTATTATTGTGAAAATATTAACAACTACTAAAATCAATCTAAAAATCATTTATCATATTTTAATATTTTATAATATTTCTATGACTTTCTTAATAAAGTATTTTTTTCTCACAATACCAGTACACCTTCGGTCTTATAAAATAATGTCACTTTTATTGACAATGTCTAAATTATTTTCTTGAAAATGTAGATATGATATTTAAACAATAACATAAAGATACGATCTTATGCTGAAAAAAAGCAAAATCTAAATTACAAGAAATAAATGATTTTTTCCATATCAAAATGTGAGTAGAATGATTTTCACTTTCCTATACGTAGGTACTATATATAAAACGAGCTCTACATAAATATGTTTATGCAAAAATAAAATATCATCAAAGGTAAAAATCTTTCGGTAAACAGTCGTGTGGCACGTTCCTTGCCTCGAGCGTGGAGATAAAGAAACATAAACATACAAACGTTATACTACAGGCAGTAGAACCTAGCTTTTATCTCTGTGTAATACTCTATGTAATATTTATAAGTTATAGATAGAGTCGTTATATATGTATACTTGGTTTACCATCGGAATGGTTTGAAGTTCGAATTTAAATAAGAGTCTATTAAATTCCATGTACATATAAAGGCTATCGCGATGCAGTGGGGCAGCCTCTGAACACAATGGTCATGGATTCGATTTTCCTCAGAACAATATTATTTTCATTTTTTTTTGCGGCAAGACAGTGCTGTCTTAAATTCCGTCATTCAACGCGCAATATTTTGACTTTTTTTGTAGAAAGTGGAGAACGGAGAGTTTTAACACTGGGTAGTCCTCTGCCTACAGTACTTTATGTGGAATACAGTAAAAACATTCAACTACAAAAAATATTTTTCTACTGTTCTAGTTACAAAAAATGTAATGTTCATTTTTGCCATTCGTTATAAAATGATTTAAGCCACATTTGTAGACTCTAGGTACATTTAATATCTATCTAATTAGTATATTTAATATCAGTGAATGCTATAAGAACCAAATTATATTAATGACAATCACCATTCACAAATTTTGATTAAAATTTGAAAGCAAAGATTTATATTTCCAACTGATTTTACTTCAGTGCTCATATTTTAATTCATTATAATTAAGTCGAATTAGCAATCCAAATTTCGGGGTTTAACAAATTAATTCTCCAAGGGTTTGAGCGATGTGTTCGATTTTATATACTTTCGAATTGAGTTTTTGCTTACATTTACATAACAGAATAAAACTTCAAGAGAGTTGAAATTAATTGGGTTACCAAATATTTTTTTATTAGGCCCAAAGAGAAAATTGAAATATGTATAATGTTTTTTGTAATATTTATTATTGTTAAGATAACCTCAGAAAACAATTTTATCATTATATTGCTTTTACTATTTGTAAAAGGAATTTCTTTTGATGTTAATTTATATGGGTAGTTTAATATGTAACGTACCTATAGATTTTTTGTAAAAGGATAGAAACTTGACTAGAAACCAATCACGATAATTCGATCGAGAATTATTAACAATATTTAATAAATATTAAGTAGCGGGCTTCTACTTGAGTAGACTCGCTTCTCTGTGTTTGCGAAAATTACAAAATATGTTATTCTATTTACTAATCTATCATATTTAAAGCTGCCTTCTAAAATACTTCGTAGAAATGATCTAATAGTTCTAGACAGGTCGAGAACTTTGAATAAATTATAGAGAGGTGATAGAAGTAACGAATACTTTGTTATATTTCTTTATTTTATAAATAGAATCTTTTTATAGTTTTTATTGTATCATTAAATCTAAATAAATATAGTAAATTTAAAATCTGGTTTAGTATAGATTTTGTTTTGACAGAGTCACAAAGCCAGCACTCCATGTTTTTGCATCAACATGTAGCTGTTCTAAAACGCGACGATGTGCTGTGTATACTTTTGGCTTTATGCTAAGATTTTATGTGAGTTTAAAGTTTTAAATTTCAAAAGTATTATCCCATTCGTTGGAACTGCACATTTAATAATATCATTTCCTCGCTGTGTGGCGTTGAGTTCCACTACTCAACACGCAATGTCTATAGAATTGGGCGGATAATGGGGAACAGAAGTGCCCTAATAGTAACGAAATATCTCAATACTGGTGTCCAGGCATATTCTGCTGATCTGCTATGTGTGGGATATGGCGTAAAGCTTATATAAAAAAATACTTCATTTTTTACTTTTAGGGTAATAAGTTAAGCATACTAGCGTTAAGAATATTTGAATATCATATGAAGTATCATTACCCCACTTTCTTTCTATATATTGCTTGTTGAGTGACAGTACTCAACGCCACATACTGACTTCTTTATTCAGGTAAAGCGAAACACGACTTCGAACATTTCTTTTGATTTCAGTCACATCATATGTCGCTGGTCTACAACGGCCTAAAAATACATAAATATTTCAATTTAATTAACTCCCCTAACCTAACTAATTTTTTCCAAGTACGCCAATACGTCGATAGCGTAGCATATAACTTAAAAATTTTCTTCTTCTTAAATCTTTATTGCCTATAAAGATTTACGTTAAAACACCAATATTATGTGACTAAATTCAGTTTATTATTTTATGTTATTATAAGACAATCTGATGTAAGCTCAACGTAAGTCTTAGCACCTAAGTAAAGAAGCTTTATCCTCTACACACAAATTGCTTACTAGAAGTACACTGTTTGTGTAACCTAAATCGACCAATATAATATTATAATATAATATATTGTTCAGTAAAGTTCAGGAATAGAAATCTAATATTGTCGATAGGGTAAGCAAAGAGAGTCTAGTGTCATAACACTCCGTACTCCGCGTTTCGCCTGAATTGGAGACAATGCGTGTTAAACTACGAATTCCATGCTACGATTTTTTTGTAAAACAGAAAAGTGAAAATTATTTTTTCCGCCAAAGGGCGAACGGAAATGATTGAGCCCTGAACTTTGTTCTGGTGTTGACGCAAAGCGCGGCGTTAAGTTCCGCCACCCAACACGTATTGCCTCCATAATGAAGAAAGTGGGGAACGAAGTGTCATATTCAATACCAACTGTTCACTAATATTTTTGAAACGTCATCACAATATAATAATGATTTTTAATAAAACTCCGTAACCTATATTAAAAGGTTTTTACAAAAAAAATTAACGGAAATTTTCCATTGGCGAGTTAGCTAACTAATTTGCAAACTTTTATTCACCTGTTCTGTTCTGAGCGACCCTATTCCCCTCGCGGTCTCGTCCGCCGAAATGAATTTTCGTGGTAACCAATACCTACCGTTGAAAACAATATAATATTTTTTACTGTACTTGCACAATATCAATGTATACAATATAAATATGAACAAACAGATAATGTTTAAAATAGATTTATAGATGATAGAAAAAAAAACAAGCTTTTCTTCACCAAATGATACAAATGCTACAGAATGTGCTGGAACACATTAAATGGAGTAGAATAAATTATATGAGTCTAAATTCGAATAGTTTACTAGTAACCCTGAAAGAGCTCCAATGTCCAGGTCCTCGCTCCATCATCACATCAGCTCGTTTATACCATAATATTACCTAAGCTATGTATATAACTGACAAGTTTCATGTGGATACAATACTACGTAGTGTCTGCCTGGCCTAATAAAAGAGGTTAGGAGGTATATTTTGCGGGTAAAAAAGTACCATAGCATAACGTAAATAAATAAAGGGAATGAGTCCGGGTCGTCGGACATTCACGAGCCATAAAATAATGAATCGTGGTGAGATAAAACACCAACTTCGTTAATGTACTAGACGCCTCTTCTTGCTTCTGAAAAGGATCATTCGCAGTTATAAGGCTATGGCCTATACATGTATACTAATATTATAAAGCTAAACAGCTTGTTTAATTGAGCGAGATAATCTCAGGAACTACTGATTTGAACTGAAACATGTTTTGTATTGGATAGTTCATGTATCGAAGGCTTAATCCATATTAAATTCCGTTTTTTTTTTATGTAATCAGTGTAATTAAGACTTACCAATGATGAAACGAGATTTAGAAATTTCATTATTCGTCGACTATATGCTCAAATTCACTTTTATTTCTCAGTCCAATGCAATGATATGCAATGTGGCGTTGCTTTTCGATCAAAACGCAAAATTTCGAACATTAGGCAGTAGGGGCAGAAAAAAACGTAATGACATACAAAAATAGGAATGACGAGAAGCCTAAGAAGAAATAGTTAGTAATTCAATATATTTCTATACAATGCAAAAGATAAAGCAATATAAAATCATATTATTTACTTGAATGCCCTCTCGACCTGTTACTGTAAAGGTTTGTCGTAGGCCGTCAAGTACACCTTCGAGTTGAGTTTTAAAGCTAAATAAATTATTATTTTGGTAAAATTGGGGCTAATTCTTGTAAAAGACAATACAATAGTGATATAATTTTGTTTTATCATGATAATATTATTCAATCCATGAATTTTGTTCGTTTATTTAGTATGCTTATTATAAATAACAGAATTGAGGCCAGTCGTGGCATTAAGTGTTATGGGTTTGATTCTCATTCAAAGAAATAAAAAAAAATAACACGCAATTCGGTTCCGCTATTTAATACACAATGCCACCAGAATTTGGCAGAAAATCGGAACGGAATAACATTAGGTTCCCTCTGCTTACCCTGCTATTTCCGGGATATAGAGTGACGCTAAAAAAAATAGACATAATAAAAATAAATTTTTAACTGTTGTAATAAATAAGAAGGTACACATCCAAAGTACCTATTTATTACAAATTTTTAAAATTGAAGAAAAATATACTACTACTATTATTACTTAAATATTTGGTGCGGCATTGCGAGAGACGACCTGCTAATATGTACTTTGTTTTATTATTTCTCCTCTTGTTCCTTTTTTTACACACGCATAAAATAAGCGAGGAAACCTTTTTTTTACACAACTAACACTGAGTTAGAATTGAATCTGCAATCATCATAACATTTGAATTTCCCAACCTACACATAGCATGTAAATAGTTAGTTGCACCGTACGTACAGTTAGAAACATAGAAATAATCAACGTAGGATAGATTATCTATCCAATACGAAAATATATTTTTCAATTCGAAGCTGTAGTTCTTGAGATTAGCAATTTCAACCAAACACACTTTTCTGCTGTATAATATTAGCTAGTATACATAAGTTACAAAGTTTCCTTGTTAGTTTTTACAAGGCATGTCACTTTGAAAGCACAATGCATCTTAGTTAAGTTTATTTGCACTCGTAATTCCTAAATGTTCCTATAAAGGAGTTGAAACAAAATCTAATCCAAATAGACATAAACCAGGCGACATTTTATTATCTTTTTTAGTAGATGTATAATTTAATGTTGACTTAAGCGCTTTCATTAGGTTGCGATTTATAGGATCTTTAAACTGGGAAAGGTGATTTCTGTAGCATAAACGTGCTCGAAGGACCAAAAATCCTATGATAACGTCCAAGACGTGGGCTGAATATTTAGTGTTTATACGATTAAATAATTTCAATACTTGATTTTTTTATATTTAATGAATATATATTTTTCTGCTGTTAATTTCTTTTTTGATGTTATAGTAGCGCCGCGGTACAGCTTCTGACAGTAAGCGCAACGGTTGGGGGGTTCAATTCTTACTTGGGGGAATTAGTTGTTTTCATTTTATGATTCAGGTAAAAAGATAAATGGCAACGTTGCCACTCTAGATATACCTCGAAAATTGAAGGACAGATTATTCAACCAAACCTAGTGAGGTTCGATCTCACAACATATTAAAAAATAAACTGTTTATTGACATTTATTTACTGCGTCTGCAAAACAAATATAGAGAAATAAACTAGCTACCTGCAAGCAAGTTGCACCTGTACTAGGTAATTAATGACAATTTTCAAACTTGAGTTTTCGCCGCAATTGTTATATTATAAACATGAAATTATATAAATTAAGGTGTAAATTTTACAGATGCCTACATATAAAATTTTACAATAAAATTAAGGCACAGGGAGCCTAACTCAGCATTGTTTCTTACCAGAGCTATGAAATGAAAATAATTCACTACCCCGAGTTGCGATTGAACCAACTACTACTACTATTACTATATATTTATATAATTTTCTTTTAATAGTTTGAATCAATTAGAATTTTTGTCAGAATTTCAGTATAATTTACACAAATCTCTAAATGACCTTATAAATAATGTGACCATTTAAACATACCGAAACCTAGTTCCAATTACAGCAGTAATTAAGATCCTTAGAGGCAGCACGTATGAAATCAAGTAGACAGGGATTGCTCGCCAAGGTTCCTCGAGCTTCTCGGAGATAACGATTTATAACGGAACATCTGATGCATATCACGTTGCACTTAACTCAAACGATTCTTTGGCCATTTTCTTATTTACTTAAGTTATTTTATGATATTTTTAAATGTTGTTGTAATTTAGTAGAACTTAGCTGTGGCTTTATGTTCCGCCACAATTGTATTGTTCTTAAATCCTCTCAGCTATCCTGTTTTGAAAGAAAAAACGTGAAGAAGAACTTAGTGAGTTGAGGTCGTTCCATTCTCACGCAGAGGAATGAAATATTTAATATTTTTATTTCTTCGCTCTGGTGTCAAGGCAAAGCGCGGCGTTGGGTTCCGTCACTTAAAACGCAATGACGAAATATTTCATTTTCTCGAGTGAGAATCAAACTCACAACCAGTAGCGTTTACAGTTACACTTTGTGCCCCTGAGCCACGACTAGCCTCGATATAAATAGTAAATTATTCCTGACGTATATTTGGTAAATTAAATTGTTAGTTAAGACTTGATCATTCAACCGTAATGGTTTGTTTAATAAATTCAAACAACGAAAATATTTTTTCATTATGCACATGGTAATTATAGACACAACAAACGAAACAAAAGAACGGCGTTAAGTGCCACATAAATACGGGATGTCTTGACATTGGGTTCCATCTATCTGCAATGTTATGGGGGAATAAGGTAAAGCTTCGTTCTCACGTTTACTACACAATTTATGATTCGAATTGTATACATTTTTCTACAAATAATAACGATATATTTATAAACTCTTAGGGAGCTTTAGAAGAAATGCGCTTAAACTCAAGCGATCACTCTTCACGAGATAGAAATAGAGTGCACTCTTGGGACAAACAGGTTTTATGTGGGACTTGTGCTTCTGCTATATTTATTGTAGAATATAGTTGTAACAAATTATGTCGTTATCCTTTATATCTATTTATTTATTCTTCTCCAAAGCGTTTCTAGGTTTACAACGTCTAACTGTAAATTTCAGTATTCAGATTGTTTTATATTATTATTTATTTGAAAAAAAATATGTATATTTTGAACCAACTTTGAAAAAACAATATACGTATAAAATCTGTTTTAAAAATAATAAAAGTATTTTGTATAAAAAAATGACCCATTAATCTATTAATCATAAATTATCATATATTTAAATGTCACCAAAAATGTCTTACGTAGTTTGCAAACAATTTATATAAAATATACTAACTGGTCTTTATATTTTTATTTTTTATTTGTTGTGGTGGCACGACACAGAGATTCGGAGGAATATTTCTCTTTCATTTCCTAGAAAGAAATACTCTTTCTGCTGACAGTACAACAATTTGCGTCGATTAAGACTGCGGAGAAAGCGGGTAATTAATCTTGAACGACTTGCATTTTATAGTAGAGCTAATGTGCCGCATAAAATTACTATAAAGTAGAATTATCTCGAGCAAACGAAAGCTTATTTATACCTCACGATAAATTCAAAGGTCGTGGCTGCTGGCGGAGACTCGCTACTCTTACTCGCTTAATGTATGCTGTAGTAGGTTTATGATTTGAGTATAATGAAATGAAAACATACATAATCATATCAAGTACAATGCGACACAAAGAGTAAAATAAAAGGCGAGGAGTTAATGAGAGGCCACGCGGACGTTTTAAAGCAGACTATTATTGTGATTGATGGCCGCCGCCTCGTGTGGACGAGGCTACTAATTACTACCGAGCCAAATCTATCGCTTAAATGCACGCAAGAATTTTATACAATATTTATTATATTTTATACAAATTGGTGCAGTAAGATAGCAAAACGCGATAATTGCAGGTTCGTTTCCCACCCAGGGAAAAGTATATATAGAAATTATTTTCATTTTCCCGCCTTGGGAGACAACCTACATTACCTAAATTAGCTAACTACCTAATGAACACCCCTCCAGTATATCGTCATTTATTTTAAACCATCCCTTAGTTTGTCTGTATAAGTGAGTGAGAACAGAAACCAGTATTAAACGTAAGTAATCCTTCCTTCAACTTATACAATAACCTTCGATTTATAGGAAATCATTATACATTGACGCTTTTATATAAAAGAAACAATTCTTAGTACAAATTAACACGGCTGTGTAAGCCTAAGTTAGAAATTACTTAGCCATATTGGATGTTACTTCAAGAATACGGTGCAGGGCGGTAACGCGAGACAAAGTACCTAAAAAGGCCGGAAAGAGACCATTTAGCTTTATGTACCGCGCGGTGTCAACACAGTTAAATAGGTGGCAAATGTTATAAGATGTGTTTTCACTTCCGAGGTATGAAAATTATTCTTTTGTTTAAATTATTTGCTCTTTATGAAAAATATATTTTCAATCTTTATTTTTGTTGACGTAGTATTGTCTCATAAGCTGATAATGTTGATGCCGGCTGCACGCACGAAAAAGCATTACTCATTGTCACGTTCCATCTGAGCCGAGCGTGTAAGCGAGAGCGTGGAACAAGCGATAGAGAGACATTGAAATTTGAAATTCAGACTCTTAAATAGATTTCATTGAACACCTATTTCGTAGTTTTTTAAAATACACTTACATCTAAGGGTGCAAATAAGGGGATGAAAGTTTGTGTGGAAAAATTTTTAAATCACCACCGATTTTTATAAAATGTGAAATTGAGATTCTTTAAAATATTTCATTGAACACGTGTTTCATAGTTTATTAGAATTCACCCCTAAGCAATAAGCAGGCGAAGCTGCGCGTGTCCGCTAGTTAATATATATGTATAAATACTTCATGCCTATAAATTTAACTAACCTTCCAAATAAATTTAATAGATCCGGAATATTTGTCTTTCACTCTTTATTTGCAATAAAGTTTGAGTACAAAATGTTCCGCTCGACCCTCGCGCTCGCCGTCTACGAACTACGATCTAATGTAATTACTAATGCTCAATACGGAAATTTAACTTAACTTCTGAAAATTTACTCCAATATTATGAATATTATATAAAAAAATATGTTCATTTAATATTTTCAACCGTATATTACAAATATTGCGGCCGGTTAACGCGATTATTGTGAGTTCAATTCCCACTTGAGCGAATCAAATATTTCTTTAGCAGCCTATTTTACAATAACGGAGAAATAAAAACAAAATAAAATGTATAACAAAATTTCTTCCATATTACCATGACTATAGAAATACTAAGCGCAAGCTCGTCGTATAAATAACTCGGTTGTGAAACACGGCCTGATTAATGAAACAGATTTATTACACGTAATCTGTAGAAGGAGAGATTAATTCGGTTAATTGACTTCAGCCTGTTTTAAACAGACACTGCGTTTGATACAGGTTGCTATTCCAACGCGACGGATTTGATTTTATCCTGGACATGGCAGGGTAGACAAATAGACCTCAGTGTTAAGACACTAACTAATTTCCCTTAATGGGTATGGGAACCCATAATCATCGGGCTTACAGTTAGTCATTCCTCTTTGCCTGTCCTGCTACATTAAGGATACCGCGTGAAGGCGAAAAAAATAATTATAAAACGAACATAAAATATTTTAAATATTTTCTTATAATCATATTTGAATGGAGGGCCATTTCTTTATTAAAATGTTAATTTGTAATAATGTACAGGTGACCTTTGCATTATTAATGTAGCGTCTTATGATTACTTCCCTACTTTGTTTGCTTAATTAGAAAACGTTTAATTTGTGTTTGCATAAATAAATACAATTTTTCTTTTTTATTTTTATACTTAATTTTTTTTCGCGAGTGCGTGAGTTCTCCCTCTCAACAGGCAATGCCTCCAGAATTCGACAGAAAGTGGGGAACGCAGTGTCTTAACCCTAAGTTCCCTCTGCCTACCCTGATGTGTGCGGGATACAGCGTGAAGCTGATTTATTTAATTTTTTTTAGAATATTTTACATATACCTACTCGTACGTTGTTTTGAGGGATAATATCATATCTAAAACCATTTATTAACTAAAGAATAGTTAATTATAATAATTATATTCACAACGGCCTCGCATGCTAACTAAGTAGTATCTTGAGATGACGTCACTCTTCACGCCCGACAGTTTGATTGATAATACTTGCGGCGGATGATTAACATCTTTCTTAATGCTGGTTGGAATATTTCCTCTATTTATGATTTGTAGTAAAAGAATTTGTTGATCGCAGGTTCGATTTTTGCTACGATTTTATTTGGATTCTGCAAACTGTATACGGAAATGTATAGAGATAAATCGCTACGCTCGATTCGATCGATTTCGACATAATATAAATTTATAATAATATATTATAAATACATTCAAAATACTGATAAAGGAAATAATAGAAAAACTCAATGACTTTAACATAATTACTAATAAAAGTCTTATAATGAAATAACTGAAGTGTACGCCAATTGTCTCAAATTACACATTCAAAAACACCAAAGACACTTAAAGCAATATATAGGCACCTGCCTTACGTAGAATTCTTAACTATTTCTAGATTTGAAATCGTTGCTGAAGTTCGTCTCAAAGTTCAACTTGCTAACTATGTGAATGATGCCACCTGACCGGATGCAGTTCGCGAAGAATTTCAACTAACTACTTTGAGTTCCGTCAAGACACTTCTATTCCATACCACCTGGTATTGATGGAAACTATTGCAATAATACAAACTGTTACTCTAGAATTTTATTTGATATAATTACATATTTTAAATGTTTTTCTACGTGTATAGAAGTGTTTGACTAATGAAATTATTAAATTAAGATAAAAATTCACAAGATCACAAGCGTATAATTTCCAAAGTGCGTAGAGAGGGTCTCAATACATATTTTCTTAAAAAGGAAACACATCTCTCTTCAACTTTAAGTTTACAGACAGACGCTGAGAATGCTATATATTATATATGCAACGGTTGCATCCCGCTACGTTAAAGTTTAGAAAAAGATTTCTTTTCCTAAGTGTTCCTTGGTGTTCAGTGTTGATAGAGAAATCATAATTATTCACTCTCTCGAGTAGTAATCGAATCCACAACCGACATTTACAGATGCTATCTAAAATAAAAAAAAACATATTTATACCTACTTTGGTTTGTCAGTTTCATAACTGATTCTTAGTAACATGTCAGTCACCCGTTCTATATTCCGCTGACTTGCCAGTTTCGTTAATCAAATTACTTATAACATAGGAAGCACTTTACAAGGACTTCCTCTTATACGCAAAGATTTTTTAAGGCGTGGCTTTTACTTAAGTAGGTTTTTTACATGCGTCAGCGTTAAATAAGAAAAACTTAATAAACTGCTGCCATGCCATCATAGTGCATAGATATGATGTGATGCTTAAATATTACAATGTTGGTGAGTTAAATTTGAATGGCTCAATAGACTTATGAAGCAAAAGTGAGTAGAGAGAGAGTAGTTGAGAGAGGTAGTGGTAGTGGTGGTAGCCTGCCCGGCTCGCTCGTGCCCCTGTGCAACGACTGGCTTCATGAATAAATCTAAGCAAAATAAACACAAAACAACATAATCTTACAAAAAACCCACAGAAATGATTAAAAACAAACTTTCTACAGAAATAACAATTTGTATAAACTTTTGAACTTTACATTTACATTGAATGAATTCTATAGAATAGAAGTAATCCTTTTAAACGAAGTAACCGCACAATGGCGGGTAGCGGCGTCTTTTGTTTACCTGTTTTATTGTTAGTAAGCGATGACAATACTTTTAAATAATTTAAATGTGTGCACGTATGGAGGTTTAATCTAGTTTATGAGATACTTTCGTACTTTTTAGGGTTCCGTATGTATATTCCGTACCTATATACTATTTAATATGTATGCAATGTAATGGCAACTATTACGTTTACAGAGAGACGCTGCCAAATGCACCACCATGGCCTTGGTTATTATTTATTTCTATTATGTTATATTTCACTAACTTGGAATCGAATGCACAACCATCAAATATACAGACGGACAACTAATCCATAATCTTATTATATATTCCTTTAGTCTATTAATAATAATAGTCTTTTAGTTTACCTTATAACCAACCACGCGTTATAATAATTTATTGCACTCTATCCAACTAATGTAGTCAATTTTATGCAAATTCTCTTATAAATCGATGAACGCTAAGATTGAGTTCAGTGCTGGAGCTGAAGAGGATTTGTTCCAATTAATTTTCAAAAGCTTTTTACACCTTTGGTATAAAAATATGTGGTTTGTAAAAGTTGTAAATGTCTAAAGTACTTAAGTGAAAGATTTTTAATATTTTGTTGTAGATAACGGGTTTAATATATAAAATGACGATGACGAAGATGTTTAAAGAGACCTCGCGTTACAAATAAAATGCAGTGTTAAGTTACACTATTTAATATGTAATATTTGAAAGGATTTACGATGATCTTCCAATAGTGGAGAAGAATGTCTTAACGATTAACGTAATATAATCTAGTGCCTACAGCCTATCTTTACATTGACTATCCAACCAGTACTTACTAAGATTAGCACGTTTTAGCAAAAATCACTTCAGATATTAGTAGAGAAAAAATTTTTTTTTTGTTTTGTTTATAACGGAAGCGGATTCAAATTACAATACGTTAGCACACTTTGCACAACCCTTTATACATCCGGGAAATATAGGAGAGAAGATAAAATGCACTAAGGGAACGGAAACAAAATCCCGAGTAACAAGTAGTACATGACAGTTGCAACATCCGAACCCGTAAAATATTCACACGCGTCGATGAAGTGAAATATTTATGAGTTCGTTCTGTGGCCTTAATTTTTTTCAGCCTCTATATTTGTGTAATACATTGAATTTGTGGAGTAAACTTTTAGTTTGGAATAACTGAGTGTAAATTCTTTTAAATTTTCGATGAATTCCCACATGGGGTTATTTTTACTTCTCCGCCCTCGTAAGATGTGGAAGAGGAAGTGGTGAGTAAATGGAATGAAGAATACTATTTACAAGCGAATATTCGGGTTCTTTTCTTCTGTTACCCAAAAGAAGCCTAGCCGATAATATTGCAGAGATGTCTTGCATCACTCTAGTAATTAAAAACATTTTTACAATTAGCTAATAAAATTAAATTCCACCATGCTTCACCTAATATCTCGAATTCGGTCTGAAAGTGGAGAAAGAAATTAAAATGGTAATGTTAAATTAAAGGACAATTTTGCTCTAACAGTCAGTCATTCGTCTCAATAATGCTCCAATTTCGTCAATTTGTACAATTATAATAACATGTATCGATAAACTGTACGTTGCCAAAGATCGGTGTTCCTGTCGTACAATATTAGATAGATCAGTATCAGTCACGTACTGACGCGGCATTTAACTATCGCGAATGTAGTAGATATCCTTTATTTAATACACTTATTTTATGATGGCATGAGTAAGAACATTCTTATAGAATTGCATATATTTATATATCTTTTTTTGTATTGAGTAGACAGAAGCTATTGTTAAGACACTCCGTTACCTATTTTCTGCTTGAATACGAAACATTGCAAGTTGGGTGGTGGAGCCCAACGCTATTCTTTGTTGTTCAGAGGCATTTGGAAAGGTTGTTGATGATAATTGCTGAATTCAGCTTCACATTAGATATTCCAGAACTTTGTATTTTACAAAAAATATTCATGCTCAGTATCTTTTGCTTCAGCATTTTTTTTTGTATAATAGTATTAACGACGTTTGAGAAACACCATATCTTTGATTGATTTGAACGTCACATGTTCCTTACTCTCGATATTATTTCTCACCTTTAACTTATATAAGTGTGTGTGCTGCTGCAGCGGCTTTTACTATGCACTATTTTCAGATTTATTACAATGAGCTAATTGTACTCGCTCATTAAATTATATTTCCAAAGATCTATTCACATATACGCACAAAAATTCAAAAAAGTATGGTAATTAACACACGTACAGAATCATCAAAAATATAATATAATTAATTATAGACATATATATCAACATACTAGTATATCTGTCATTGTGCTTGATCACGTACCTAACTTCCACATCACAGTTTCAGTTCAAGATACGATTTATGTTAGAATAATTACATTAGTTTCGCTTTGTACCAACTTTGCTCATTATAACTAAATACACGTGTATACGTATGTATGTATGTATTTGTATCATATAATATAATAAAGGTAACGGTACTTACTGTACCCATCTCTTGTATTTCGTGAGGTAAGCTGTAAATGTTGTATGTCTCATTTTCATACGTATATACTTAAGTAAAAGTTGTAATACCTTGATCAATATGGAAACTTACATTGGGATTGTTATCCCACATGGGTCATAAAATAAAGCTATTTATTTTGATACTTGACTTATCTATCTAAAATAATATGTTGTGATGTTCCATACAAATGTCATTATTCTAATACATAAAGGACTTCAAAATTAATACGGTATTGAATATGCGTTACAACATATGCATTGCATAATTATGCATAACATATAATAACGTCTTATACTTGGAATAGAACCCTCTACCATATCGTTTCAATTTGATAGTCATATCCCGTATGCTACAGTGGCGTTAGATTTGGTAACGTCACTGTTAAGCCGCCGTGATAAAGTTCAAATTTAATTATTCTCATAAATTAACTTAAATTTGAAGTCCCACGCGATGATGCGTAGAAATATTCCGAACAATTCCGTTGCCGATTCATAGGAATGTTTAATTTCGACAATGATTATGTAGAATTTAACTTTGAAATTTTTAATTTGGGAATTCAGCAAGATATATTACATTGAAATTGAAATAACATTAAAAAATTAACGTGTGTGTCTCGCGATGGCAGAAGTGATAACTTTTTTTGTGTCACTTAGTATCGCGTTAACAGCAGGGTATGCAGAAGGAACTTAGTGCTAAGATACTTCTGTCCCCAATCCATGTGAAACCAGTCGTGGCACAGGGACACAGAGTGTGACTGTAAATGCGACAGGTTATGGGTTCGAAATGAAAATATCTGAGAAATATAATATTTATGTTTATAAAAGAATGGGTGGTGAAAAGTGGTGGTGGTGAAAGAATATAATATACAAATATATTTTATACATAATAAGAGACAGAATAGGAGAGCCAAAGGTCTTACCACCGAGGACGCTCAAGACCGTGTAAAATGTAGGTTCAACAGAAAGGTAGACTCTTGCAAACGACAGGATTAATGAAGGAAGAAGATTTAATATCATTTTAATAAGATGCATCTTTATTTTCACAATTTTTATACTTATATAAAGTTTTCACATGTAAAAGGACTTATATAAAATTTATAAAGCTAGTTAACTTTAAAATCACCACTCTGAGAACTCTGATGTACGCTACATTAGCACCCTAACTTAACCAAATCGATGAAAATTTAAACTACACTACTGAAATAAATTCATTAAAACTTTTTACCCTTAAAATTTTCTGTTACATTTTATATTACGTTTATTGTTTTTATAATATAACTAGCAGACCCGCGAACTTCGTATCGCCTAACAGTCGATTTTTTTTAATATGTATTCTGCTATTCGCGACACCGAGTCAGCTAGTAAGATAAAAAAAATTAAAACTTAAATCATTTTTAATTCTTATAATATTCATTAAAAATGATAATAAAAATAACAATTTCCGATATCTTATTATGATACTTACTTATTATATTTTATTTCATTTTTACTTATTCTAAATTCAGTTTCATTTTCATTGTAGTACTTTATGGTACACGTTATTTTTTGCTTGGTTATCTGGCGCGTAAACAAACAGAGCAGATGGTTTTCTAACACAGGAATAGGCAACATACAACAGACCATGCGAGAAACATGAGTTTTGTATATTAATACCACAAACACTTAAGAACTGCCCCTGGGATTTGTTTATAGTCATTGCGAAAGCAAGCCGTACTGGAAACTGTAGTCTTTTAAGCTCGAATGGTATGTCAGTCGAAATCATTGGGATACCCCGCATCATCAAAAAGTCTTCTCCTTTATACTTTCCTTTCAATATGATTGCTTCTATTACGTTATTCATTATTTTTTTATCACTAATCGTGTGCCGTTATAAAGTTTCAGTTGGTTAATATTTCGCAACATTATAACTACACATTCAAGCTTTAATTGAAGGCTGTGAGGCGGCAATCCTGGCAAATCAAGTGAGTTTAAAAATTCCGGTGGATAGTTCACGACATCATCTTCATTAGTTGCCATATCAACTGACTTATGTGTCCTTATTTTGCCAGGAATGCCATCTTGAAAATTTATATATAATTCATTTACATCAGTGTGTTTGGCAGCCAGTAAAGCTCTTTCGCACAACCAATTATGGAATAAATAATCAGCAACATTTCAGCAACATTTGGAAGCACTTTATGAATGAGTTCATCTTTTGATTACGTTAACTGACAAAAACTATCAGGAAAGGTGATGCAGCCAGTCAGCGCATATATAGGAAGTTTGCCATTACCAATATCAATGAGTTGTTTAGAGAATATGTCTCCAGATAGATCATTTTGCAACATGACACGCATATTCTTGCTTAAATGTAATACCTTGACATGTTTCCACAATTTCGAGGACTTTAAACATCTCAGCAACTCAGCTTGCATTGAACGTGGGACAACTGGCAATCCTCCTCCTTATAATAAAATCATTGCGCCACCAAATTGATTGGCAAACTGAGTTTTTACAATAACCTTACAATATTGGCAAGCTGAGTTCATAGATCCAATAGCAACACAGCTGTAGGTACTGCTGGCATCAATTGATACATCGTAACAAAAAGCAGCTCGATCCAAATTTGCATCATCATCAGTCAACTATCGTGCTCACGTTCATTGCAATCTTCACGTTCTGGGTACGATTAGATTCTTTTGCCTAAATTTGTCCACCGCCTTATAGAAGGCATATTTTTTTAAGTCACAAATACACAACACTTTATTAATTTTATAAAATTTGTGGCTTTTAGATTTAGTGATATAGACGCACAATGAGACGTTCACATTTCAATTGACATCTTACCATAGAAATATTGACAAATATTGGCCCAGGCCAGGGCCAAAGTTATTATGTTGATCCACTTTTACTAAGACGCTATCTTTATCTCTTCGAGATTAGATGGGCTGCCAGGTACTCCAGACCTTAATTTTTGTTACGTATAAATATCTGGAAATTGTTTGTCAAAATGTTAAATTTTCCCAAAGGCAGTATAATTATATCTCTTATAGTTAATATAGGCTTTTAAGGTTCCACATCAGGTGTCCAGATTTTCAAAATAAACTATAGCCTAGAAGTTGCCTAGACTTTATACCTATACAACAAAAAGTTTCATTCAAATCAGTCTAGTAGTTCCGGAGGTTAGCGTGTACAGACAAATAAACAGACAAACAGAATTTTTTTTGTAGATTTAGACTCTATTATTGTTCATGTAGCTTGAAACGTCGACCAGTGATGAAACAAACTTATGTCTTCTGTTGAGGCATCCCTTGGGAATGTTTCCTCATAGGTGAAAGGGACTTGGTTCAATTTAACCTCCAGAAGACATAAGTTTGCGCGTTTATCACAACATTTGTCGTCTTCAAAAACAATACCCTTATATAGAGCGCGTGACTGAAAGTATCGCGATCATGTAGAAAGCAAGGCCAAATTGGTCTTAAAGAAAGTGGTGGTCATCAGCAGCTTTATGTGATCGAGGTACGTTCATATGTGGGGCCACGTTGTCTCTGGGCGGGTGCATCCCAGTGCCAGCTTGGCACATTTAATTGCTTACAACGAAGAACCGTTTGAAACAATGGGGAACCAATGATCTGTAAAAGGCTTGACACTTTAGCATTGCGTAGAAACGTCTTCTAGCTGTGTGTTCTCTATCGTATTTATCATGGGGAGTGTCCTGGAAAACTGTTTGACTTGTTATCTGCAGCCGTATTTTCTAATCGTAAAATAGGTAAATCATAAACTTAAATACCATCCACACCATCAATCCATGATAATCATAAGGGTTATAAAAACAATAAAGTTTTATTCTTTATTAAATGGATAGAAAAACATGATAGAAGACTATACACTAACAGCACGTTAGCACCTACATAAGTACATGTTACTCGTATGTATGGTTGCACCCGTGCAGAGCCGGGGTGTGTGGCTTGTAACTGATACAATAATACTACAGGATATCTTTATCTTATACTGCATTTTAAATACCTAATAACTTGTAACATATTGCTTTGAAATGTATCTAGTAAAAGGTTATTATGCGACCAGTTGTGACATAGGGGCATAAAGTGTACCGCAGCACGTTGTGGGTTCGATTCCCACTTGAGGAAATTAAATATCGAATATTTGCATTTCTTCGCTCTGGTGTCGAGCGCGGCGTTGAGTTTTCTCACTGAACACACAATGCCTCCAGAATTCATCGGAAAATATGAATAGAGTGTCTTAACACTACGTTCCCTTTGCCTACCCTGTTGCGTGCGGCGAACTACAGTAAACAGTCATAATATCTAATGTGATTTGTAGGTGCATGTTGGATACGGATTTGTTTTAAATGGTTAGTGTAGGCTTAGGAGATAAACATTTTCTATCATGGACTTTCACTTAGAACTTTTGAAGGAGAACAATTATTTTTCACATGTAATTTTTGCGTAGCTTTACGCGGTGGACGCATGGAACCTCTCAAGCTCTCCAGTTTTGCAACATTTTTTTAATGTTTCTCCTCTGCGATTGGTTATATCGTGATGTAATATAGCCTAGACATTCCTATATGTAGGCACTATGATACACAAAACTAATTATTCAATTTAAATCCGTACTTTCTGAGATTACCGTACGTAATCGTATTTTGACAGAAATGAAAGAACGCCTGATAAAATTATATACTTAAAAATTAGCATATATGTTTGCTTTTGAGATAATAATAGGCACTCTTAACTAATAAAGTAAAATGAAGATATTTACTTAAATTTAACTAAAAACTATGAATTAACAATTCTAAATAATAATTATGATATTAATAAACGACAAAAAAATGTTTATTACGTACAATAATTTATTTTAAGACCACAGATTATATATTTTTAAAGTTTAGCTGGGTGACTGGGGTTCCACTTTGTGGTAGGATCGATTTTTTTTATGTCAATAGAAAATGCTCATCACGCTGAATAACTTTTCCTAAAGCGTTGTATTGATATCTCTTATAGATTAGGCGGGCTGCTAGGGCTTCACATCAGGTATTCGGGCTATCAAAATAAATTATAGCCTATATGTAGGCGAAGACTAATAGCTATACAACAAAAGAAGTTTCATTTAAATCCGTCCAGTAGTTTTTGCGTTAAAGAGTGACAACAGACAGACAGACAAGAATTCCAAAAATTATATTTTTACCTTCTATTAGTTGTATTAAGTCCCCCTGAAGTGTTTTTTTTAGTTTATATTCAATGTACAGATTTTACCCCCTTAACAGTTTTATTATATATATAGATATAGATTAAGAAGAGAAACTAGAACGAATCTTTACATGTACATTTATTCTTAATATTTATAATTTCATATTTTTTTTTAAATTCACCTTCACGATGTCGATGCCAATGTGAAGCTGAAATAATGTTAAAACACTCCGTACGGAGCAAAGAAATGAAAATAATAATTCATTCCGCTGAGTGGAGACGCAACCTACAACCAACCACATACAGTCACTACACCCACTACGGCCTTTTTCATATTACAATAAATAATTAAATATGTTCAAAGAATATAGCAAAATTTCAATTCACTAAATATTCGGCTTTTTCTCTCGAAACCGCGAAATTTGGGTCTTTTCACCTAGAAACGAAAGGCTCGTTAGAATTTTTCATTTTCTATAACATTCGAGCACAAACCTAACCGAGTAAGCCGTTGAATTAATTTCAGTTATTTGCTTCCCTTCAAAGGCAAATAAAGCAAACAATTCAATTCTGTTTTCTGTTTGATTGAAAATAATTCTCAATTCTCAGTCCACGACCTCCGTTTTGATTGACTTGCCCCAAAAGTACTATTGCAAAGCCGAATGTATTATTTGTTTTGGAAGTTTAGAAAAATACCAATAATTTTGGTTTTAATTTAAATTTCCGACTTTGTAGGGTTTTACCGAGTGGATTCCCTTAAAAGATTATTTTAATTTAATGTAATTTCACCACAAGTTCTTGTTTTAACATATTTGTATAACTCATAAGGAGAAAGTAATAAAAACCTACAATTAACTACAAATAAGAAACGTCGTGCACTTTTTTTCAAAGTTCCAATTTTAGAGATATTGTGTGTTGAGGAGTAGAACTCAACGTCGCGTTGTGTGTTGCTTTAAGTGGAAAAAATATATAAAGCCTATCTCCCAATTTCTTGGATGTGCCTAAAATAAAAATAATAATTTTCTTAGTCCGCGTAACATTTTTGTAAGCTACCATGTTGTTGACTCAGATCACGTCCCCTTCTTATAGAGAAGTGGTCAATTTGTAAAGATTGGTTTTGTACATAGTGTAAATAACCATTTGCTTTTATAAAAAGATGAGCGGACATAAAAAAGGGCAGACCAGATTTCCTTTTCTTTTTGTGAAAATTTTCTTTTATTTTTGTACTGACTTAATAGTGATTTAATTCTTCGTTCGTTTGTCGTAGATTTTAATTTTATTTAAGGAATATGATGTTTATAAGGCTGAACCTGAGGCTCTCGATATATAAGTTCACATTATATTCTACTGTACATATCATGGTAGGTAGGGAAAATATAGGAACCAAGTGTTAAGACACTCCGTTGTCATTAAAAAACATCCGTTCCGACGACATCTGTGGGTATTATATGTTACTAGCGACCCCCTTGCGGCTTCGCCCGCTGTTACTACTGGATTATTCATATAATGTATGTTTGCAAAGCACTTAAGATAATGTGAAAATTAATTAAACCCTAATGCAACCCGCATTTTCGTAGTTTCAATAAGGATTTTCCAATTGTTTTACACAGCAAGGATTTTTTAGTAGGTACCGTAATTTTAAATCTGTGCTACTAATCTTTTCAAGTACTTATTAAAATATTTTTAAATGACTATTTTTAGATAGTTAAATGACTATTTTTAAACGGAAGAAATTATAAACAAAAGCCTACCTACTAATAACTACTACAATCCAATTATCCAATACGCGCAAACGCATCTAAATCTTCGTTGCTATAGAGGCAGGCGGGTTTTTTTTTTTCGAGCTTGTGGTTAATGCTGAAGAGGGTATTCTGTCCCTGATAAAAAGCAAGCACTACGTGGCTGCCTGTGAGGAAAATTAAATAGAATGCATTGGCCGGGAATCGAACCCGGGCCCGCGTGGCAGGCGAGAATTCTACCACTGAACCACCGATGACTGCTCATGACGCGCTTGTATAAGCAAAACGTCGCGGGGCGGCAAGGATGTTTTGATATTGTAACAACTTCTAAAGTACTTATTAAAATGAAAAACGGTAAAAGACAGTTCATCTACATTAAATGGCCAACGTAACTAATATACTTATTTTTGTGCTGAGAGTACGGGATAAGTAAAACTTGAGTCGGCACAGCTGATGTGTCAACGGCGGGATGTGTCAACAATTAAATGCGTTTTTCTCTAATACTATTCGCAATTTCAAAATAGTGTAAAAAGCAAATTTTATCTTCGTTTAACGTAGAAAATTAATAAAGTATTTTAAAGGATAAGGATTAATACCATTATGGAAAAATATGACTTACAATAAAAAATATATTGAAATTACTATTTTTAGACAGAAATATGATCACTACATGTTATTCTTAAAAGATAAAAATATGCTCTCGCGGACTTTTTTGTAGATCTTATTAAGAGGAACAATACTCCAGTACATTATTTTCATGTAGTACGTACCATTAAAGCAGCGCATGCGCGAAAGTGTCTCAACGGGTAGGACTTTAGACACATTTATCGTATTTATGTTAATTTACATAAGAATGTACAAATAATAAACTATATATAAACCTTCCCTGAAAAATACTCGACCTAATGGTGAAAACCGCATAAAAATCCGTTGGGTGGTTTAGAAGAAGAAGAGTTAGAAAGTTCAGACAGACACGAAAAGCGACTTTGTTTTATAAGATATAGGAAGTGGCGGAAACAACGCCGGGCTTTGCCTCGTTACTGGAGCAAAAAATCTAAGTATTATATATTTCAAATCCTCATTCGAAATCGAACCCAAAACCTGTCGCTTTAACAGTCTCCTACGGCACGACTGGCTTTAAGCTGTCTGATGAAATCACTTCATATAATAAAATAGAAAATGAATACCATTCTAAATTGAAAATTACACCATTTTACATTGACAACTTGAAGCAATCAGATGAAATTACTTTGAAAATTCTCTCAGTACAAAAGTTGTCTAACATTCAGCTGCGGGATTCTGAAAGGGGCGTAATGGGTTAACGAGATCTAATTCTGAAGGTCCAAAACCGATATGGGGAGATTTTTGACAATTTTTTCCATTGATACGATATTACTTTATTTGTTTTCATTATAATGGTTTAGGGCTTTAGGATCGTTCAGGGATTTTGATTATATTCTAATTTTATGCTATGTACCTATGCTATTAGTTTCATCTCTATCCTGCACAAATCCTGGACGGTAGGCAAAGGGAACCTAGAAAATTAGTATTAAGACACTTCCGTTCCCCACTTTCTGCCGAATTCTGGATGCATCGATTAGCAGAACTCAACTCCGCGCTTCGCCTCGACACCGAAAAATAAAAATATCAAATATACCACTTCATTGAGTGACAATCGAACCCATAATCAGTCGCGTATGTGCCCCCGCGCCAAGACTGGCCTCATTATACTTATTAATTACATAATACGTAAATACGTTGAAACCATCCTGGCACAGTGACGGCATCGGCGTCTGATTGTATATTGTCTGCCACAGCGGGAAAATGACAATTGTTGAATCCTCGAGCATTCAACATACGAGTATATCTAATTATTCAACTCTCTTTAAAATAAATTACATATCCCCATGTTATTTACGCCCCACATGTGTGTTCACATACAAAACTCCTCACACGACTGAGCATTTGTCAAATAACAGAACACAATTGCATTTGGATCATAACACATTTGGCGCTTCGAGTATTAGTATGTAATATTCGCCGCCGCAATAATATAAGATCAAAGGCGAAATCTTAATATCAAATTGCGTATTTCCGCCGTTTGAATGTGACACCTACTTACTCGTGAAGTTGACATCCGTCGACCGGAATAATTTCGAACTGTACTGACGCTCTATAAGTTAAGGGTACCATGTTGGGAAATTGACAAAATAAGCAACTAAATGTTGCATATTTAAATATTGAAACAGTGTGTCAATATCGTATCCATACAGAAACTATTCATTGGGTAGCCAAGGTACTCATTGGGCACATTTCAAAAGCCTGTCTGTCTCCACATTAAAAGCTGGCAATGCACTTGTAGTTCCTTTGGGGTCGCTACTCGTTTGCTTTATCTTTTCTATAAAAAAAAACTCTTCGTCTATATCTATTGCTATAAGCGGAATTAATTTATTGTAAATCTAAAAAACCCATATACCAACATTGATTTCTCTTTTATAAGGGGAACTGTCATTCTATTTGTCTGTTACATCTGTCTAACTCTATCTGTCTGTCTATCATCTGTCAAGTATATTCTACTTGGGAAAACTGCAATGGATCAGTGACACAACATCTTTTTTTGTCTTCAATCATTACAGTAATGGAGTTCTGGAGGCTACGGCCTTTAACGTTGAGGTTTTTTCCAAAGTATCTGCCTTGTAGCTTATTTGTTTTGTTCCATTAGACTTTCTGATCTCATATAGTTTACTTGGTATATATTACGAAAAAAAAAAACGTTAATTTTGAACCACCTGCATCTCTATTCGTCACAGTTAATTTATTCTAAAGGCATTTAACATTGCAATCGTTACTAAGAAAGATTAGACCATTTAACTTTTGCAATCAAATAGTTGTTGAGAATTGACCCCACATTTTAATGCACGAAATTTAGGTCGGTAACTTTTCTTAAAAAATTATATCTATTTATATTTAGCATTAGTACCTTTTGCAAATTAAAAATAGTAAATATGAAACTATTTTAATTTTCTATTAACATTATGTTTGTGTTATTTGTGCTATTTCCTAATGTATGAATATAAAAATAAATAAATGTATGTTTATATGTGACCTCATTTCTAAGTCACACAATACGGTCAAGGAGCTCGTTACACGACGCTCAAAATATAATAGTTAGTGCCACGGTCAGAACTAATGGTAATAGCTTTTCAAAATATTTAAAAATATACTTTTAAATGGAAAAAATTAAAGTCAAGCAGTTCTAAGCTCTATGAATAGAAAATAATTAGTACTTCTCCAGGCAATGTTTAAGTTAATTTTGGATTTATTTAATTCACATTATATTTCGAGGCGAAATTTAACGCTAGAAGGAGAAATGGAAACAGTTGAGTACCCCGAGTTGTGAGCAAATTCACAATCATTCCCTTTACATTCATTCAGTGTACCGTCTCTTGTCACCCGTTGTTGTCCGTTACCAAATACGTAGCTGGTTCCCGCATATAACAGGATAGGCAGAAGGAACCTTGTGTTAAGACACTTTGTTCCTAACTTTCTCCTGAATTCTGAAGACATTGCGTATTTAGTGGCGAAATTCAAGGCCGCTCTTTGTCTCAACACCAGAAGCCACGCCAGAGCTTAGAAATGGAAATATAAATTTAAATAAATATTTAATTTCCTCGAGTGGAGATTGAACCCACAACCAGTGTAAATTTACACATTTTTATCCCTGTGCCACGACTGGCCTCAATATACAAACATACTATCAAACACGAAAATAGTAGTTCCTGAGACAAGCGGGTTAAACAAGCTAGTGGGTTCCATACAACTTTATAATATTTGTATAGATTAAAAAATATATTAACTTCACGCTGTATCCCTCGTAACTAGAGGCAGGGTGGGACGAAGAAACCTAAAGTTAAGATACTCCGTTCTTTGCCTTCTGACGAATTTTCACTGACTGACATTCTGTGTGGAACCATAGCACCAGAACCAGAACGAATGAAAAGAATTCACTCCTCCGAACACAAATTGAAGTCATAACCATCGCGCAATAAGAGCCTCAAAAATCACATTATGATTACAAAGTAAAATGTTACGAGCATTTTACAACATAACAACATATTTTAAAGCTTTCAACCAATTTTATTCGCATTTTGGTGTAGAAAATAAAATATCTTTTCAATTTCGTTGGCACCTCGATGCTGACGCGTCTGATCCTATCACTACATGTAATAAATGTTAGCTCACCTCCAAAATACGGGATAAATCCTATTATTTCTATTTAAGTTGTTGTTATATTTTGAACTTAATAATATATATGCATCTAGAGGTGTAAAGAAATCGATATATATGTATAAATAAAATCGAAGTGTCTGTCTGTATTGTATTTTTCAAGTGCATATAATTATTTACACGATACTAGGATATAATCAAACGATTTTGCAGTATTTGTCTTTCTGTCTTCTATTTTTTTGTATGTTTGGGCTAATTTTCGTAACAGATGAACCAATTTTTATGGGACTTACACTAGAACATAGAGGAGATTATAGAAATATTTATATGCGTATTATTCTAAAAAAAAGTCAACCGAATACAAGTATTCAGTCGAATCACACAAGTTCTGTGACACACACACACCCTATTGTAAGTGAAACTAAAAAAATAATCTACAAATAAATCTTAATAACAATAATCCTTAAATCGATCTTCTGTAAGAGTATCCTGTTTTATATCATCTGATATCTGTGACCTTGGTTCTTGCCAAAACACAAAGCAAAATACAACAGTAAACAAAAACAAACACTTGAAAAAAACACTCGAAACTTTGTAGTTAGTTGTTCATTTCATATTTTTTCTATGAAAAAACTTTAATGAAGCTGTGAAAATAATTTATAGAAGCACAACTAGAATGTAACAGTTTTGTTTTTCCTTTTTTAGACTATTACAGAACAGTAAAATAATAACTAATTGAATATGAATGTATGGTTTTTTTGTCAGTCTGTTCGTGTTTGTACATGTCTTCTGAACTACTGGTCGATTTGAATGAAATTTTATTTTTGATTTTGATGTAGGCTACATTTGATTTTAAAGACTTCCATACGTAATATACAACTGTAGTGGTCTAGCAACCAATTTTCTTTAAGAATCTGATTTTTTCCGAAAAAATCCCAAACACTCGTATCTGCTCAATCTGGTGAAATAGATCGGTACTGAGCTCCACCCCCCATAGACCACCGTTGACCCTTTGACCAAGTTACACCTGTAAACACATGTGTAGTCCCCTTTGCTTACCCTTCTACTTGCGGACACAACGTTATGAAACATTATAATATTCGTATTGCTAAACATGTCATTACTTTACTAAATAATACTGTACTTTGTTTATACAAATCAAAGTTTAGCCTAACCAAAGTGTGTCTTGGTTAAAGGCAATGAAAACTTTTCATCTTAGAAAGGTATTTTGTTTCCTGCTATCGATCCTTATCAAATAAAATGAATTTATAATTATGTTAGTTATACTTTGTTTTGAATTTACTAGTATAACCCAGATGGATTGACGCCCAAATTTATATCAATCGATTTTGAACAGTGCATTTTACAGCTTCACGTTGAATTCTGCATAATATAGCAAGGTAGGCAGAGGGAACTTATTGTTAATATGCTGTTTCCCACTTTCCACCGCATTTTCCAGACAATGCCATTGAGTTTAAACTACCGCCAAAGTGATATCTCATATACGAATAAATGAAACATTTCACGAAGAAATAAATGTTGACCACAGAAATATTTAGTTCTGACTGTCCACCTCATATTAACGGCAGTTGTTTGCGTCAGCTATTGTGGCTTTAATAACTAAGTTTAGGTAGAGTTCCAGGATAAAATTTTGAAGTTAATCAAGGGCTTATTAGAAGTTTACAATATTTTTTTTCCAATCTCCTTGCTCTGGTAACAAGACAAAGCGTTGCATTTACTTTCGCCACGTCATCATGTATTGTCTCCGAAATTTAAACAGTGCTTAGTGAATCTTAACATTAGGTTCCCTCTGCTTACCGAGATATGCGAGATACGCTACCACAACAAAATATAAGCAGTATTTGAACTATTGATGCTTAAAATATATGTTAAAATCTTCTCGTACAAATCTTTTTTGTCATCATGGAGGCTATTTTTTGACTTGACTATTAAATTATTAAATAATTGTTAAAATTTTAAAAATAAGTCCCGCTGGATTTCTTGCGCCGGTTCTTCTCAGGACTGACGCACCAACTTTAGTGAACTGGTGGTAGATTATTTGACGATCAAAAAATGAACTTTTTTTTCAATTTATTTTGAATAAAAATACTTCAATTTGAATTTGTTTAAAAATAATTTCTTATTTGAACTTAAAAACATTAATAAGCGTCCACTATACTATTATAAGTAACTATAATAAGTTTTTGTATGATCCAAATAATCTCCGATAAGGTTATTTATTCTAAAACTCCATTCCGATATACATTTTGTAGTTACTCTTGAAATATATCTAAGTAACTGGGTGGTGCATCGCTAGAAACATATAATCGAATCAGTCCACTCCCCGGCAAAAGGCCAAGGGGGGGCCAAGTCAATTTACTTCGCTGACCGAGAGAGCCAGTTGGTATCTAATATTGTAAATGTTACTTTGTAACTTTTTTCTGTTTATTACAGTTTTTTTGTTATTTTGTGAAAATTACATATAATAATGTAATACTTTAATAATGAAATACTTTAATAATTGAGTTCTGCCACTCAACACGCAATGCCTCCAGAATTCGGCAAAAAGTGAGGAACGGAGTGTTTTAACACCTCCCCAGTTCCCTCTGCCCTGCTGTGTGCGGGATACAGCGTGAAACTGATTTATTTATTTTTTACTTTAATAATTAAATGAAATCGATTAACAATAAAAATAGCTGTATATTTAATACTTCAACAGCGCAAATAGAGGGAACCTAGTGTTAAGACCCTCCGTTCCCCAATTTCTGCTGGATTCTGGCTCTGCCCCAAGATTACCCTCGAAAATTGATTTGTTTTTTAAAATTTTAAAAGGATATTTCGGTAACATTTATTATTACGCTACTGAACAGAAATTATTGATAAATCATTAAAGCCCTTCCAAGAAAGAAAGCTATCTAACAATGAATATAATAATAATACATAATTATCCAGATTGTAGACCGAATGTTCCTATAAATTATAGGTCCCTCTACCAAAAAGTATGTACCCTTGAGGCTTGCTGCGACAAGGACCTTAATTAGTCTTTATTTACTTGAGTTTATGTTTTGGACCTTTTAAAAATATTTTTAAATGAAACATAAGTAATGAAAACACCTATAAGTAGGAGTAGGAAATAATTTAAATAATATTTAGTCAAAATTTAAATAATAATTAGTCTTCTCGAAATCAAAAAAAAATCCAAAAATATCTAAAAAATCAAAAATATTTTTTTACATAACGGATTTTTGGGACAGTAAAGGGCTTTAGGAAATTGAGACATATTTTTTTTATGTTTCATAAAATAGTTTTCTTTTATAAATAGGGAATAATATTCATATCTTAAAATTTATGTTATTTCGAGAAAAATGTGAAGCCACCTTCAAGGTCATGTAAGAACATAGATTGATCCTTATGTTAACGATATATATATTTTTTCAAATAATTTAAAAATAAACAAAAACTTATATTTCTTTACAAATCAAACAGCTATGTTTGTAACGCAAACAAATTTAATGACACACGCCAATTTGGTTTCATTCAAATGATTTATAAATTGTTTGATTTAACTCATGGAATCAACACTCTAGGGGTTAGATATGTAGGGCTATATAATTTACTGTAATCAGTACAGACATCTATAATCTATAACAATGAAGAGTTTGTTTGCTTAAACGCGCTAATCTCAGGAACTACTGTCTACTTTTGTGTTGATATTATTATTTATTTGATATGTTGATATTAATATGATTTATTAGATAATTAACTATATTAACTTCACGCTGTACGTAGTAGGGTAGGCAGAGGGAACCTGACACTGCCGTTCCCCACTTTCAAACGCATTCTGGAAGCATTGCTTGTTGAGTGACGGTACTCAACGACGTGCTTTTTCTTGTTATTAGGTGAAATAAAAATATTAGATATTTAATTTCCTCGAGTGGGAATCACAGTCACAACCTATCGCGCTTACATTTACTCACTTGTGCTTCGTGCCACAACCGGTCTCATACATAGTTATTAATTTAAAATATATCTATACGCTAACACAGAAAATAGAAGTATGTATTGTTATAATTATACAATGATAACATAATTATATTACGTTAATAAATCACTTTATAATGTCATTATAAAATCATCTAGATTGTAATGAAGATACTCCATATAATAATTGCTGTTGACGTAATCATGTTATAGTACAGATGTGCTTCAGTTAATAACTAAACATAAAAAAGCACACTATATTAATTATATTATGTAGGGTAGGCAGAGAGAACCTACTGTTAAAACACTCCGTTCCCCATAAGGAAACACATATGTATATTTCCAATATAAGCATTCCCACCAAGTGCGTTTCGGAACACATAGCGGGCTAATCGCTGCCACAATAGTCTATTGTGTACTGTAGTTGTATAGTTTCAATATCCTGTCGTGATTGCGGCCTTTAGCGTAAATTCTAACATTTTGTGTATTTATTTTAGCTTGTCAATTTTAGCGACAATTGTAATGGTGGTTTTATAATTTTTTTTGTTTTTTAGAAATTTCGTTAAGTGGTATAATAGAAAAAAATCTAGATATGTTTTAAACTAGACAATTGATCTTGTTACTCTGTGGACAGTCTCTAAATTAAACTGAAGTAAAGAATGGGGTAATGTAGATTAAATTATTATAATAATTGTTGCTAGGAATGTTACGGATATACTATCGGATCTGAATATGGAGATATATATAGGAAGAATGCTATATCGCTTTCGGTTTAGGTTACGAATTTTAAATCATTTCGGATTATCTGCTAATTTTAGATACTTTTTGGGGAATTTTAATAAGAATATAATTATTTTATTCTATTCTTTGGTTATTATTAGGTATTCAAATTCATATGATTATTTATTTAAATTAACTTGAATTATCAAATGAACATTAAACTACCACTGACTCGAATGGCAGTTCTACTGAGAAGAGCTGGTTTTTTTCAATGTCAATTGTACAATTTTTTATTTAACAACCTAATAATATATTGCGACCTATCTCTGCGTCACAAATGTGCTTTACAAGTACAGCATCCCACATCTTTAGTAGATTGGCCTTAGGTAAAACCATATTGCCCACTAAGAAAAAAAATGTGAATATTTAGCAGATATTTAAAAAATCATAATTTTCGTTCTCATTTCCAATTACAATATTAATAAAATATATTTATGAAATCTAAAGACAGATGCCGATTCTAAACCAGAATTGGCTTCCCTTCAATAAGTTCAATCGATTATTTATAGAATCACGGATAATGGATGGTAATGTAAACAGCGGGGCTAAATTGTGTAGATTGATTCAAATATTTATGCTTTAGAATTTTTAAAATTAAGAATAATATTTCGAATTATAATTATATACCTTATAACAATTTGATTTTGTTCTATTTTTCCAAGATATTTCCAAGCAATAAATTATCTTGACCATCGATGAAATTATCTTATAAAGGTTCAGTTTTTCTTTTTACAGTACGGAACTAAAAACTACAATACAAGGTTGAAACAGAAACAGGAACATTCCGTTTCTTATAAATTATTATACCTTTCTAAACATGTTCTTTTAAATACGCAATAACAATTTAAGCAGCTTAACGCCCTTTCCCCATTATGACGTGGTAGGCACAAGAAAGCTAGTGTTAAGACACTCCTTTTCGCTTATTTTTTAAGAGCTTTACCTCCCTCTGGAAATGCAAAATAATTTGTGTATAATTATTTCCTCCAGTGATGATCGAACCCAAAACCGTCACACCATTACGGCTTCTTCGCAACACTTTAAAAATATTTAAATATCCCAATATTAATATAATATTTACTCTTCATTTAAAAACAAAGAAATACAATTTATCCAACAAAATATTTAATCACATTTTGTATGCAAATTTTAAAATGAGTTGTACTTAACGACAACACAGTATGCAATCCCGGCGCACCAGGCGCACCCGGCGCGCAGCTGCTCATATTCCGTTATTATCCACATATTCACTTAAATTCGGCTTTTGAAATAACCGATACGTTTCGTAATACACTCCCATATTGTCCGGTAGTAGATTAAATCAGAGCGGGCTTTGGTTAAATCTGTTTTATTTTTTCCGCCTCACGCTGTATCCTGCATGTAGTAAGCAGCATTATCTCGACAACAGAGCGAAGAAATTAAAATATGAAATATTTCATTTCTTTCAGTAGAGATCGAACCCACGACCTATCGTGTTTTATCGACCTGGTGTCGGCGCAGTGGTCGTCTGATTGTGAACGTGAGTGTTGATGCATCGATCTCCATTCGGGGAAGGGTTTTACGGTGTTCCAATATTTTCAAGTTGTGTGCTTAGCAAGACAAAGAACGGCGTTTAATTCCACAATTTAAATTTCAGTGTTGCTAAGCAGCGCGAAAAGTAGACATCAGATCACAACGAAATGGAATATTTAATATTTTTATGTTCTCGCTCTGGTAAGGCAAAGCATGAAGCACAATGCCTCCCGAATTCAGTGGAGTGTCTTTATGGGAACGGACTCTCTTAAAACTAAGATCCTAGGTTTCCTCTGGCTACCTTGCTGTGTGCGGGTACAGCATGAAACTGAAAAAAAAACAGCAAATTGTTGTTTCATAATAGTATGGTTCTTTCGATATTGAGTTACGCCAACGCCAGATTATCTTTAAATGTTGTAAACTTGCATTTAAACATTTTTTTTTAATCTTTTTGACCTCATCACAGGGGTAACACAATGTTCATACAATCAAAGGGAAAAGTTAAAATAATACAAACAATGGGAACTTTTTTGTGAATAAATCATTGTTTACAGTAACAGAAACGTAAACGAATGAACCCTTGTCAATCACTCCCTAACCTCGAATATGTTTGATCTTTCTACCAACATGGTTTTAGGAAAATAAAAAGTTAGTACACAAAGAAAAATCTTCATATAAAGACGATGAAATAATAGTCGCCCTTTACTTAAAACATGAGAGATAGATAGAAAGATTTTTTTAGAAGAAAGATTTAATAAAAAGATTTATACACATAGCAGGCATAGGAATCTTAGTGAAAAGACACTCATCGTCTTTCCCCCACTTTTATTTCCATATTTCTCGAGACATTGTGTACTGAGACACGAACAGAAATCGAATCCACAGCCTTCGCATTCACAGTCTGATGACGACAAATAAAATAAAATCATATAAAAGGAATTTATATGAAGCTCTAATTGCTGGCCATTTACTATACTGATAGCTCCTTTGGGAAGTATAAAAGGAGACACATGTCAGTCCGCCTACGAAACTTCATTGTATTTCAGTAATTATATCAGTCTGTATAGTTATTAGTAAGAGAGATTATATTTCAATAGAGATTTTTCTTTGTTAGTGAATTAGGAAAGAAGGGGTACCTAAATGTAATGTAAGCGCCACGCTTTGCCTACCAGACGAGTGGATACCTAGAATAACGATGTTATAGTAACTTATTTAATTGTTACATCAGAATTCTATGAAATCGTTAATTACTACAAATCTGAGAAATATAAAATATTCATTGGTGTATTATTGGCTTCAATAGATACGAACAAATACGAGTATATTGTAATAAGTTCTTATGCCAGTCTGAGGCTAGCAGTTAAGACACTCAGTTTCCATTAAGATTGTTCCGCACTTAATGCCGAATTTTGGAGGCAATGTGTGTTAAGTAAAGCGAAGTAAGCGAAACTCAACGCCACGAAACGTAAAAAAAAACATTTATACTAGCCAGATTGGATAAAAACTGTTTAATTATCTAAATTTAAACACTAACAAACAAACATACATACATTCCCAGCATTACTTAGTTAAATCACAATTAAATAACCATCTCGGATATAGCGATTATATACTATTTGAACTAATTACGAGGGTCGCGGGTACTATTCTATGGTAATTGAATGTTGTTAGGAAGCTGTGGAGCGGTGCGGTCGTGAGGGAATGTGCTTAACACATTGATCTGAATACAAGATTAGGTTTAGTACTGCTGTCTCTAAAATGGTACTATTAAAGGTACCATTTTAGTAAATATTTTGATATTTTTGTATTGTTTAAAATATGTACTGTTTGTATAGTTTGAGATCGGAGTAACGTAGTGTGATGGTGCCTGACAGAAACAAAAGTTGTGGATTCGATGCCCATTCGGCATGAGAGTATTTAATTATTTTTTTTTTGAACTAAAATTAAAATTTTAATTAAGTATAATTTGAACGAGTAGAATAAAAACACTTCTTTATATAATGTGAAAATGTTTCATACATTGAGTGTTAAGTGGCGGAACTTAACTCCGTGCTTTGTTTTGTAACCATAGCAAGGAAATTAATCCATTAGGTGAAATCGAATCTACAATGATCGCTCTCACAGTGTCTCTACCTCACATCCACAATATTTCAATTTAAAGTTATAACTTATTTTCCACGGATCAAATAAATGTATTGACTTTTTTAATTTTAAAATATTAAATAGAGATAAATGAAAATTTCAAATGAATGAATGTTTTTAAATGTTGTGATTATTAATTAACCTAGTGATGACAGAAAAGTATAGCCTCTGTATGATTTATTTGTATGGACCAAATTAAAAAACATATTATGTTATTGGGAGTTTGGTTTGGAAGTAAGTACCAAGTTATCCCTGTAAAATATAAAAAATATGACGGAGAGAAAACGGAAAAATTTAAGTATAATTACGATGAGTGGAAATCTCACCTACAATCAACCAGTAGTTTTTATATACAGTAATATTTTTCTTCATTATATAAATGGATAACAATAGTTTAACAAAATAAACATATAATAATTATTAAATATATAAATAGTTTAACAAAATAGAATTTGAACGCGCAACCATCGCTTTCATTAAATATGAGTAAGCCAGTGTAGATAAGGAAATAAATAAAATAGCCTAGTAGTATCAACGTTGGTAAACTTTATTAGAACAAAAATAGCGGAAGTATGCCATGCCCAAAAGGAAATAGATATGAGACAATTAAAGAGCGAGATTTTGACACTCTAAAGCACATAGTGTAACTTAGAGATATGATCTCTATTCTCTGGCAATTTTTGAGATACAAAGTGTCGAGTGGCGGAAGCCAACATCGAGCTTTGTCTCATAATTTTTCAAACATTAAGCAGGATTTACAAGCCAAGCCTATATAACTTTGTCTTGCCAATTTAGACAATACCAAAAAAAAATTCTCTTTCACAACACTTCTTTTACCTCTTCTTCTTTTCCTCAGTATCCATATCTAGAATGACATCCAATTCAATCGTCATTACAATGATGGATGAATTTGGAGTCCAGATTAGTTACTCTAATAATATAGTACAAGTCAAAACACTTAACATTATCTAGAAAATCCTAAGCCATTACATTGTATATTAATAAAACAAAAAAGGATTCAGGAGCGCCTTTTGTCACATAAACTTTAGATACGCTTCGTTCAGCTCGACCCTTGTCGCTAATCTTCTAATATACACTACACAAAGATTTTTAGTTGGTAAGGATGAGCTTTATAAAAAATCGAATGGCCATATAAATTTTTGTTTAATGTAGGCAGTCATATTGAAAGATTACCTATGTGACGGAGTAGCATTACGTGTTAAATGGTGGGGCTCAACGCTGCGCTTTGCCTCTTTAAATGTTTCATTCACGAGTGAGAATCGAACACACAACCTATGACGCTTACAGTGCTACAACTGGTCTATAAATTCAGGAAAATACACAATAAATAAATAATTAGAATCATATTGCAGGAAATTTATTTTAATATCGCAGGAAATTCTGTCTCCGAAGGAAGCTCGCAGTTTCTCAAAATGGAAGGTATTTCTAAACGTCCTGAGCGACGACGGGTTGATTTAATTAATTCGTCTCGATATCGCAGTCCGTCCTTTGTTTTTGATTGCCCTTTGAACGACGTTTAATTCTGAAACGGCGTTTGATAATTTGTTTTTATGTTGGGAAGTTATTTGGTAACTTTTGCCTTTGCAATCTTAAGTGATTTGATATTTGTTTTATTTTGCTGTATGCATATACTCATAGAGCAGGCAGAGGTAACGTAATGTAAAGACACTGTGTTCCCCACTTTTCACCGTATTTTCTAGTAATTAACATTTATAATGTTCCAACTAATATATATATTTCTTTATTATTCTCTTCTTCCCTTTTCTTTTTGTTTTATTAAAATAGCTTTTAACAATATATTACGGCATAAAATACTAACAAAATTCAAGCTAACTCATCCCGATCCCGGTTATCATTCATTGTCTTTTATTAATGACTTAGAATTATAATAATTGCATTACATGGAGGCAAGTCGTAGCTCAGGAGCATAACCGTGTGACTGTAACACGACAGGTCGTGGATGCGATTCCCTCTCGATGAAATTAAATATTTAATATTAACGAGACTGATGTTATTATGTTAACGAGACTGGAGTTGAATTCTGCCAAACTACATGCCAGAAAGTCATAGCGGAAAGTGGGAAGCGGGATGTCTCAACACTAGGCTCCGTCTGCTTACCCGGCTACATTCGGGGTACAGCGTAAAATTGGAAAAAAGGAAATTAAATCTGAATATATCAATTCCCATTTACAAGCTGTACACAAATTCAATCTCAAGTTTCACTCCAGTAACTTAGCAGGTAATCCTCGCTTTACACGTCTAGTTGGAAAGCAAAAAGATATTTAAACATACAACTTGTTCAAGTATTCCGCTAACTCTCAGCAAACATCGTCAGTACCTTAGTCGTTACGCTCGTGCAGCTTCTACGTGCATCAGTTCTTTGGAAAAGGGATATTTGCTTTTTACACAACTACAGTAGTAAGTGTATTTTCACTTATTTTATATGCATTTGAATAAATAAATAGTTTTACTCCGTATCCTGCCTTTATAGGCAGGATACGGGATAGGATACCCTGTTATTATTAGCAGGGTATCCTATCTTCCTATCCTATTTTTTTAATTTTTCCTTTACTTATATGAAGCCATCGTGGTGAAGTAGCACGGCATCTGACTATAAATTCAATAGTTTTCTTGCCAATTGTAGAAATGATTGTTATTGATTTCTTCCGTACGATGAAAAAGCAATGAGTGCTGCCACTCGAACAAAACCAAAAACCAAAGAAGTAAACCTTCCAAAAGTGTTACCGATCACAAATCTTTTGCCTAAGTGGAGAGAACCAGTGTTTTAACACTTGGATATCACATTAATACTAAACTGTGCCTAATCCAATAATCTTCATCAACAAAGGTAACAATCGAACGTCTTGCACAATATACTGCTCGCATTGAAGGATATATTCACAATTTCCTGCAGAAAATCCTCCATGAGAGGCGGCTTTATTCAACACTAAATCATAATATTGCTATAACGAGAATTAGAATTATCCTACGCTCAGTTTCTACGATTTTGTATCTTACCACTATAGTAATAAGATGAATTATTGCTGGACACAATAATGGAGCGGAATTCGTGAGCTTCTTCGTATTTCGTGTTAATTATGTTTTCGAGATTATGTTGGGTACACATGGTCCTCTGCATAAGCTAAGCCCTAGTAAAGTATAGCATGAGGATCGAAGAATAACGTATGGGGGTGATAGATTTTCTATATTTATGGCTTATTTACCTTATTTTATTGGATCGTTGAGTGCAGGGAGTAATCTGGAGGGATTTTAAGAGGGCTGGCTTAGCTTGATTTAGGCTTTAATGTGTTGATTGCTTGATATTATTTAGAATTTTATTGTCTATTTAATAAATAGTTTTTAACATTACTGCTATTTTTGAAACTACAAGATAAAGTTTTGGCCATTATGGCGCAGTACGAAAACGACTGACTGTATTGGTTGTAAGCTCAATCTCCACCCAGAGAACGTTTTTTTAATTTGAATTTCTCCTCTCTAGTAGAAAAAGTGCGGCGTTAAGTTAGATCAATCGAGAATGAAAAATTGAAAATGGAAGAAATACGTTTTTGAACATTATTAGGAAGGAATGTAGCAGAGTGACTCATCACTAATTGTTTCTCAAGAATTTTACCAATTTATAAAATATAAACCATACATAATCATAATCATAATGATATACGACAAAAGCTTTCTACGCCAGCGTGGTTTACGCAACCACTTTATTTTACGTAAGCCCACACCTACTACGAATATTTAACGCGTGCGTCGCGCCGACAGCGATTAATCATTGGGTTAATTATTATTATCCTACAGTACCTTGATGGAAGACGAACGTATATTGTGTACTGCGGAGGAACTTAGGAGTGTGACCGTACAAGTTGGTCATGGGTTCGATTCGCAGACGAGAGAAATTAAATGATTAATATTTTCATTTCTTTCCTCTCGTGTCGATGAAAGTACGACGTTGAGTTACGTCATACCAGTTGAGTTACGTTACGGAGAATTCAGCGGAAAGAGGGAAATGAAAGTGTCTTAAATCTTTTCCCTGCTATGTGCGGAATACAGTGTGAAGCTAAACAAATACTTAAAATGAAACTGGATAACAAAATATGTTATAAGATAGGGTTATTTATTAATTAACACGAGAAAGAGTTAAGTTTGATTTAAGTTTAAGTTATTTTATATTTAAGTTGTTTTCTATATACCTAGTCTATATATCTGTAATTCTAACTATCATTTTCCACATGAAAATTTTAAGTTCAAATGTTAAAACAACTCCTCGCTTTAACTCTTATAGCAATATAGATAGATAGGACCTAGTATAAAGACAAAAGAAGAAAAAGAACTCATTCCTACGAGCGAAAATCGAAGCAGCAATTATTGTGTCACATGTGCTCTAGAAAATTTGGATCTGTTAGTAGAATACACTCTATTCTGTCAATTCCTATTCATATTTAGACAAAAAGGCCAATTTTGTGAAACTCTATGATTACATTCATACATTTGTATTGCCTTATACATAACATCCAAAAGGCTCAATTTCAGGATCCATCTATAAGCGTGTTACTTAGAATGGTGTCGTATTACGTGGGTATATTTGGACAGATTTTTTCTGGAATACTTCAATAACGTAATCTGTACTAACTACTCTAATATTACAAAAGTGAAGATTTTGTTTGGTTACCCTGTTAATCTTAGGAACTTCTAGTTCACCAAATATTTTTTATTATTATCATAAATGTGGTATATGAGCAAATAAAACAAACCCGGTTAAGTGCGAGTCGCACTCTAATAATTTTTTTTATCTAAAATTTTTCCGTTATTTGTATTATAAGTTCTCACTTCGTGTTACACTTCATAAATGTAGGTCCACGGGAAGAGCCTTATATGTTTTCTTTTCGCGGTGAATTTTATACAAATTACAGTGAAATCAATCGTCCGCTTGTAACTTTTGAGGTACGGAACCCTAAAAAATACTGCAATTTGTTTTTTCAAGGTGGGGAAAATGAAAATAATTAAAACAAAACTGTCGCATGCGCGATCAGATACTGCCCCACTTCGAAATAATGTCGTACAACAAACAGCGTCATTCCTTCTAATAATTTATAGTATCTACGCACGCATTATATATTTAGCTTCACGCTGTGGCCTATAGCAGGGTATAGCAGCAGGGCAGAACTAAGACTTCCGCACTTTCCAGCGAATTTTTGGAGACAATATGTATTTAACGCCGCTTATTATTAACAAATCAAATGCCACGTGAGATTTGAACTTATTACCATCTACGTAGGACACGCTGATCGTCTATGTTTCATTTCCTTAAGAAATTCCTAATAGTAAATTGTAAAAAGAGACACTTTATTTTTGTGTCTGAAGTTGTGGAAAAAACGAGGGTGTGACAGATAGACGGACGGACATGGCTAAACCGAGGGATCTTGGTAAATCTACTGTTAGTACATATACTTATGTACGAATTATTACCGGAAACCAAATAAGTGTTATATTTACTATATATACTTGTACTACATAATGCCATTGCCGTTTTATAAATAAAAATATCGTTCGCATTCATTGAACTTGAATAAGTTTATTAATTATTAATTTCTTATTTATTCAATTTAAATATTTATTGAAATATCGTTTGCGACAAGTATCAAAAGTCGAATGTTGATGAGTTCCGCTACTCACATACAGCTTAATACAAATCATATAAAATATAACAATTAATAATCTGAAGTGTAAGCCAATTATTTCAATGTATGTGTCACCCATAACAAGTAAAGCAGAGAAAAAAACCCAACACACTGCGTCTCGGCTTCGGCAGAAAGCAAAGTGGAATATCGATGTTTAATTATTTCTGTTTATGCTATGATGTTGCAAAAGTCAATTAATTATTTATGCCCAAATTATTGATAATGTCTTGAGAATAATATGAAACTGACTTTAAACTATATTTTTACACGTCTTCCTTTTCATTTTTGCACTCCAGTAATAGTTAGTCCGTTTCATGGAGTTCGATCACAATCGTGATTCCGGCGTCCCTTCATCACTGTCAAACGTGACTGGGGTAAAGAAAACGTGTCAATATACAATAGGAATATTCATTTATCTTACTTTAATAGTAAAGTTTTAGTAGTACGTGCATACCGATCTTTTTTGCAGTGAACATTTAGAGAAATATTATAAAAATATTTTTAAAAAAGTAAAAGTTAAAAAAGTTAAAGTTGAGGATAGTTCAGTGTACAAGTTCAACGCTACGCTAAAATATATATTTTATCGTCATGCTTAATCTCCAGCGTTTCTGCATAACTTGTATTCAAAGCTTCACGTTGTATTTCGCACATAGTATGATATGTAGAGAGAACTGACACTCTGTTTCCATTAAGACACATCCGTTCCCCGCTTTTCTCCGAGAGAGGCAGAACTCAGCGCCGCTTTTTGCCTCATTCAAATATTTCGTTTCCTTGTAGGAATCTAACCCACAACCACTCGCATTTACCGTTACACGCTTGTGCCCCTGCACTACGACTGGCCTCTAGCTGTTCCTGCTAGCATTGTTAATAATATATTACAATATATAAATTTCAAATACTAAAGTTATATTTTGCAGATAATAATATTAAATTGAACAAAACGTATAGATAGAATCAGCTCTTCTTGTAATCTAATCACAAGTGAAGGGTCCCAAACCAATTTCAGTCGTATACCGATATTAAATAAAGCCACCTGAATGTACAATTGTAACGTTTGAATAGCAGACACGGATTGAGGTCGCATTACGTACTTGGGTAAAATTTCTACAAAATTCTCGTATTGGCTTGGACCCTTACAAATAAGGTTTCGCTATATAGATTACCTTGGCAGCAGTTTTTTTTTTAGGATTTTCATTAGATTTGGCCAATATTAGGCCATTTCAAATAATTTAAGTTAGTTATATATTGCTTTCTATTGTTGCTTAATTGAGAATATATATTTTTTTAATGTTTCCTAACTTGGTGGACTTTATATCAATTGATTTTAAAAATGTATAATTTTAAATTTCATCTTACCTCGAATGTTACTTAGGACAATCAGAATGAATCATGCGTCGGGTCGTACACTACTCTAACTATTTCTGTTTAATCTAGAGATGGAAGTCGCTGGTAAAGGGTCGTATGAACAAAGAACTCGGTTTCGACTCGATATCCTTATAAACTTATTCTAATGATTTTCATCTGAATGGATATGACAATTTCGATCGGTTTGGCGGCAGCTAAGAATAACACCTAAATGCAGACAAGAAAGTAATTAACTGTACAATTCACTATGAAACCAAACATAAAACCGCAAAGCTACTCTACCCTCTACGAATTTTAAGTGTATGAAATATTAAACACCGCCAGCAACTACGGCAACCTTCGATACTAACTTTGAATCTTCAATCGGACTAAGTTACCGAAGTTCAGAATTAATTTGGGTCGAACAACTTTGACTTTAATGGGTGTTATGTTAGAATTGCTCGAACACGTTTATTGATATTTAAATAGAGTTTCCTATTCTAATTCATGATAACGCAATTAACGATATCCTCTTCTACAAGAAAACAAGCTTGGTTAGCTTGGTTGCTTCGTTTATAAGCTGGTACGTTTACGTTTGCCATTGCCTTTGTCGATCTGTGTTTTCTGGCTACCGTACTAGAGATAAAACGTTAAGTTAAAAAATTATAGATTTCCTCGTATATGTTTAAGTTCTAATTTTAAAAATAATTTACTAGGTATCAATAGCCTTAAGAATGTTTGAATCGAGGTATAAACGCGCCACTCAACACACAATAATACCTCGAGAATTCGTTGGAAAGTTGGGAACGGAATATCTTAACACTATCTCTCCCTGCCTGCTCTCTCTGCGTTATACATTGTGGAGCCTAAAATTTATATTCATATCCTAAAAACTTTACATTTATAAACACAAAAAATTAAAACCGAAACAACACGTACATGAATCAATTTAAAATAAAAAACCATATAAATGTCATCAAATGGACAATTGTTTGTTTTCAAAGCTTTCAAGGTACTTATCGCGTTAAAGATTGACCGTCCCCTCATCAGAGTGCGACGTGACCGGAGTTAAAATATCGACTGAGTTTATGTGCCTTTGTTTGTTTGTTATAAATCTGTATTTTTAACCGGCTTTCAAAATAAGGAGGAGATTCTCAATTAAATATTTTCGATTCATTTATTCGCTTAATTATTTCGGATTCGATTTCGATATTTGATTATTCGATTTGATTTGGGTATTTTTTTAATATGCAAACATCACAGTTATTTTACAAAGAATATTATAGATCCTTACAAAAATAAATAATTTAACATTTTAGGCTGTTTCTAAACGAGTAAATTAAATTATTCATTGATATCAACACATTTGACTGTCACTGTCAGTCAATTCTGTTTATTAAATGAATAATCATGTACACGCTCGAAGCGCTATAAATTAAGAACTGAACTGATAATCATGTAGTTCAAGCGGGCGAAGCCGCGAGCATGCCGCTAGTGTACAATATGTGTTTTTTTTATTTACATTTTTAAAGTGTTATTTCACACTTAAGAAAGAAAAATACTTATTGAGAAAACGTAGAGAGGTTCGGTTTCCAAAGAGGTGCAAATCCCGCTACGGTAAAATTTTTATACGTTTTCTTAATAAGTAGAATGTAGTGTTGCCGCAGTACTCCCTTTTTACTTTAGTAATAAGTAATTTTGTAAGACCTCTCAAGAGTTAAGACATTCTTTGAATGAAGAAGAGACAAAGAAAGTTAAATGAGAAATGTTAAAATATATTATATTAATTTTAAACTCATTACTTGTCCGGCATCTAATTCTGTCGCAAAAATAATTAATTGTTGTCGTTGTCTCGGCATATCTATTCGACTGTTACCAAGTTTATTATGTTCTTTACTTTTTACATTTTTTGGATCATTTTTTTACATTTTTTTGGATCATGCAAAGAAAAAAAGGTCGTTCCGCTATGTACTTTTCACCCAAATAGAAAACTGAATTTGTTGTCGAAGTGAAATAGCGGAATTAAAATATTTTTAATATTAATATTCTTAAAAGTCGGATTCAAACCCACAACCAACCAGTATGTATTGTAATTTTAGTAGTGATCATGAAATTTAATTGAAAAGCTAGTATTACAAATAAAGTAAAATAATAATTCCGTCGCTTAAATCATCGCCATACGATTCAGCTACATTCTACAGTATCACTTTAAAACGTACGCGGCAATTCTTTACGAGTTTAGAATAATTTACTTGACAACATTTGTTACGGGACACCGAAATAAACAGAGTGTGTCACGAAATAATGTTATTATTTATATGTGAGATTTTCATGACGGATACAGTACCTACTGTATTTGTGTATTTGTATACTTAAGTGTAATGGATGAGACTTTTATTTTATACATTTGTATTTTTTAATGTCTCTTTTCGGTTTATTTTTAAATTGTGAATAGAATTGTGGAGTGCTTAGAGGATTAGCAGGGTAGGCAGAGGGAAATTAGTATTGAAAATTAGTAATACCGTTCCCTCTAAGAAACTTCCGTTCTCACTTTCCGTCGAATTTTCAAGCGGCGAAATTCAATGCTCCGTTGCCAGACCAATATTAAATATCTCATTATCTCAATCTTATTTAAAACTCCAACACAGTCCAATGAAGGCTTAATAATAAAGTAAGAAAATAATATTTATATGTAGGTAGGTAGGTCGTCAATTAGATATAACAAAGCGCGATGGTTCTGAGTTCGATATCATTCAGGGGAGTTATATTATTTAAATTATTTCCATTTCCCCCACTCTGGTAGACACAGCGCGGCGTTGAATCCCGTATAAAATAAAAGCTTTTTATGATTATGACTGATGTTCAACATTACTTTATGTTCCGTCGTGAAAATAAAAATAATTTCTTATTCAGATTTAAACTGAAATACCATTTTTATGAAGTATTAAAAATTGCTATTTCAATTTTACCTTTGATATCATTTCAAAGGCAGTATTTTAGTTGAGTGAAACTTTAAAATTTCACTTAAATATTTTCCTATAAAATATTAGACATAAAAAGACGTGAAATAAACAATTTCATCTATTCTAAAATAGTACTAAGATTAACGTTTTTTACCTTTAGTTTATTATTATACTAGTCATCATTCGTCATTTTACTAGCATGGACTAAAGTCCATGATTCCATGATCCATGATAAAGATTTGAAATGAAAAGTCCTGTTTTTTCCGTTCCCATATAAAATGCGGGCTTTTAGTCGTTCTTGGCGCTAAACTACTTTATTACTGTAACATAACCACCTCCAAAATCCGGCGGAAAGTGGCGAACGGAGTGTATTACCACTACGTTCCCTCTGCCTACCCTACTGTATGCGGGATACAGCGTGAGGCTGATATATAAGGATATAACTTGATTTAAATGAGATAAACAGCTTAGTAGTTTTTGTACACTCACTGATTGTGGTATTATGGTGAGGTGAGGTGAGGTAGTGAGGCAAGACAAAGAGTCTAGGGAGACAGAGTGCGGTGTTTAATTCCAACAATTTATACGAAACGGCGGAAAATTGAGGTACCTCAGCACTGGATTTATTAACCCCTGAAACAGAAATTATATGAAAGCAGAAAGCTGTTGTTAGTAGGTATACTATAATATTTCATCTATAATAATGGACAAAACATATACTTATATTATACTTTTCAAGCTAACAAGAGAAAATACGATCCGCTATTCCATTATGAATTTCTAGTGCAAACCTTCCGGCAACAGTCATTTACATAAACAAGTTAAATACGGATATTTTAGTATTAACTATGAAACTCTCTAAATCTATATATATAAAATCGAAAGGTCACTCACTCATCACGAAATCTCAGAAACTACATGTGCTAGGAATCTCAAATTTTGCATAGGAGTTATTTATAGGACGTAGGTGCTCGCTAAGACGGGAATTTGCAATATTCCACTTCTAAGGGGTGGTTTTTGGGGTCGAAAGTTTGTATGAAACTTCGTTACTACAAATGCTAGGAGTCTCAAATTTTGCATAGACGTCACTAGGACGTAGTCATCGAGACAGAAATTAATAATAACATAGCTCACGCGGGTAAAACCGCGAGCGGGCCGCTAGTATCGAATATCTGTAGCATTACAGTTGAAGCAATCTATATACAATATTATTAATACTGAACAGTTCGTTTGGTTCAACAGGTCAATCTCAGGAACTACTAGTTCTAATCTACAATCGTTACCAGTGCGAGGAAATGGAAATATTAAACATTTCATTTCCTCGAGTTGGAATCGAACCCACAACCAGATGCATTTAGATAGCCGGCACTCATTACGCATATCGTTTTAATTACTAAATGACGTAGAGCAAGGTATTTTAATAGACTGTATACTTTTCTTAATCATTGTATTATATTTTGAACATTATTAGAGATCCTCGTCTCTTACGGAGTACCTATACTACTAAATATCTATCAGCATTATTGTCCTGCCGACACAGTTTTAAAGTATTAATCTTGAACCCTATACCATAGTGTATACAATCCTGACTACTGACTGACCCACATCGTCACGTAGCTACGAAAGCTCGATATTGAAAGTAAATCCTCAAAACACACTTAGAATGTACGTACATTTATTTGGAACAAACACCTCGGTTAGTTGCGGCGTGTTTAATCACACGAGCTTGTATAATGAAATACTAACAATTATGTAGCTACGTACTGTGAGTTTGTTAGATGTTTAGTATTAATTGGTTTTATGGTTCTAGCTTTTGCATGTGGCTCCGTCCGTATGGTATATAGCCTGTTAGCCTTTCTCAATAAGTAGATTATGAAAGTAGAATATTTTTTCAACTTTAACGCATACTTCCTGACGTTCCTGAGATAACAACGTTAAACTAAATAAACGCTGGTGCTTTATAATATTAGTATAGATTGTATAAGTAATAAGTAAGGTATTGATTTATGTATATTAAATAAGTAAAGATTTTTACATAACACATTATAAGGAGAGGAGGAGAGGATAAGCTCCAAGGACCTATATCGGATGGAAATGCCTTGCTATGTCTGTGCCTGGTGTGAGACCTCCCGGACTTCTAAGGAAGCGCTAGTAGGATGTCGTACGCAGTACATGAAAACCCATGGACTAACCACCGAGGATAGTAAAGACCGTGTACTCGTAAAGTGAAGTAGGTTGAGTAAGAAGACAGATACTGGCACCATCATTTGAATTTCTACGTGTTCCTTGGTATATCCTGGGCACGCTTGAAACGCCATAAATTAAGAATTAACTGCCCTGAACTGGTATATCGTGCTAAAAAAACTATGACCACCTGAGATCACATTTTTAGAACAAAATCACTAAATTGTATATTAGCCGAATCGGTGTTTAGAACGAATTTGGAACTTAAAAAATACACATTATATTACAAGTAAAAAGACGTATCAAAGTGTTTATCTAACTAGACATGCCAAAAGATATCAAAAGGCTTGGCCGTATTCATACATATTATATACATAAAGAAATTTTAAACGAATTTATATCAAAGGCCTTTGAAGCCGTTGATTAAGAATTCCAATTGTTATCATTAATTAGAATATTTTCTTGCATTTAAAGACTTGTGTAATAACACTGCAATTGTTATATTCTATATAGCTTTATGTCTCAAAGAAGTAACAAAGTATTTATAAAAATAATAGCTCTCATTGTCCTGTGCAGAGATAGTCAAACTTATTTTAGTGTATACCAAGTTTTTTGTACATTCACGTTGTATCCCATAAAACCAGAGTGGGCAGAGGGAACTTAGTATTAAGACATTCCGTTTCCCATTTTCTGTCCAACTCTAGAGGCATTGCGTGTTAATTAACGGATTTCAACGCCGCGCTTTGCCTTTACACCATAGAGAAGAAATAAAAATATTAAATATTTATTTCCTCTAGTGGGCATCGAACGTCTACAACCTCTCGCGTTTACACGCTTGTGTCCGTTTGCTACAACTGACGCAAGATAAATAAAATAAAACATATTATTTATATACAAAAATATATTGCGGACATAGAAAAGGAAGGAATTGATTAAATCCACTGATCTATCCTAAGTATCCATACTTTCTTTTAAATATATCGCAAAGATAACAGGAGGATAGGTTGGCTCATTTTACGATTATAAAAAACCTTTAAAGGATAACATTGTCATGTACTTTTTCTCATATTAGCACTAACGAAAATCTTTTATCATTAAGGATATGCTATTATTTTTTTTTCCTGTAGCTTACAGTAACATTTAAGTTAAGATTTCATATTATACTATTTAACTATGGAAATATAATATAATATGAGGTCAGTCGTGGCGCAGGGAGGCAAGTGTGCGACTAAACGCGACAGGCTGTGAGTACCCACTCGAGAAAATTAAATATTTAATTTTTTTTTTCCTCTCCGTAGTAACGAGGCGAAGGCGTGTTCTGTAACTCAATACGCAATGTCTCTGGAACTACGAATTCTGCGGAAAGTGGGAAACAAAAGTGGGGACGGAAACTCTTAACACAAGTTTCCAGGTTCCCTCTGCCTGACCTGCTAAGAGCGGGATAGAGTGTGAATTAAAAAAAAATAAAAAGTAATGCAAAACAAATATTTTTTTTGTATGATCATGGAGGGCATCTATGAGTTCTGAGGACTAATAGTTTTTGGCGCCATGTTCTCTCTAGGCTAGGCTATTCCGCTATGGATAAAACGTGTATCTAAAATGACTATTTTTATACAAATAGTAAGTATTATTAAAATAAATTTAATTTTTCGAGTCACAAAATATATTTGCACATACAAATTCTAAAGTCTATGCAAAACTAAGTTTGAGCAACACTGTTCAAAGTGTTTGCCAAGTCTAAGATCTCGTGCCAAGTCGCTAGTAGAGAGGTCATCATCTTTTGTGCTTTGCTCCTTGCATTTTAAACAAGTTTTAATAGTGAAATATTTGGCAGCTCTGTTTAAAGTAAGTGTATGCATTTTTATGCACAGTATAATATTTAAAATATTTTCTTTTCCCCGCTCCGGTAGATTAAGGGCGGCGTAGAGTTCCGATGGTCAACAACGCGCTGTCTCGATTTTTTATGGATTGTGAGGGACAGTGTATCTTAACATTAGGTTTGGGTTCTTCTGTCTTCCCTACGCTGAATACAGTGTGACGCTTAAATCAAATATTTTACAACGCGGCGTTAAGCTCCGCCACTCAAGAGGCAATGTTTCAAAAATTGAAAAAAGTAAAGATCAAAAATTGAGGAAAGTAAGGAACAGGGTTCTTATATTATTTTATTTATACATATTCTCCTATGCGGGCTAAAAAGGCAATTGAATGAAGTTGTATTTTTATACTTCTCTAGATTCATCAATTTTTGAAGGAAAGTCAGTGGAAACTTAGATATGATATCTTAACTTGTCGTCTGTTTAGAATGTTTGGAGGCGGAGTTTCACATATAATTATTATATTGTAATACCATCGGACCCGGACGACAATAAAAACGAAAACAATAATAAGTAGAGATTTATTATTAGAAAAAATATCTGAGTAATTAAAATGAACAAACAATCATTACATAGAAATTAACATTACTTCGGAAATGTATGAAAATTTACAAAAAAATTAAAGTTATCTGCCCATTCGCTTCGGTGATACTATGCCGCTCATAGGCTACGTCAGTCCGAATCCGTGAGATCTCCTTAATTATTTATTAGTGTGTTATACAGTAAACTATAATTTCAATCTAGATGAAATGCTAAAAGTAACTATTATATTTATTTTCACAAGGATCAATATTAAATTATTGAAAAAACATTTACAAAAACCCGATAAATTTAAAGTAAATTCATTAAAATGGTTGCTTAGCAACGGTAGTTTTTAACATGGCAGAATAAATTGCACGCCAAATTGATAAGTATTTTAATATATTAGTGTATATCGACAATATTACAAATATGAGAAAAAAAGTAACCTATGTTCATCCCAAGACCTTCAAGTACCTCTATATGAGTATTTTATCACAATTAAATTGGCTGTTTGGCCCTGATTGCATAAAAGAAAGACAGACAGAGTTATTTTCGAATATATAATACAGCTATGGATTGTCTGAGTGATAGCGTGAAGGGATCACGCAGTATCCTGCATAAGCAGACACTCTGTTCTCCAGTTTTCTACCAATTTTTAAGACTTTGGGATAACAGCGCAGTGCTTTGCTTTGTTGCCAGAGCGAGGAAAATAAATGTCTCCGAGTGGGATACAAATCTGACAAATTCAAAATTGCTACAATGGTCTCAATATAAAAAGCAGAGAGTTAAGTGACCTGTTATTAGATATCCTCTTACTGTTTCGACCAGGAGAAAAATGCCGATTGATGTTTTGCGCTGCGCCTTGTCTTAACCAGGGTGTTTCGTAAACGAGAATTTCCTACATAAAAAAATATTAATAGGTAGTACAATAGTACCTTAATATATCGAATATTTTATGGACATTTGTGTCTTTCGACTGAATATTCATATTTATTAAGCTTGCAAATTAAGTAGTTCGTTTCTCTTTTCCATTACAATAAAATATGAAGCTTTTAAATGTAATACCAAGAGTAGTCAAATATTATTTTGCCTTTTATTCACAATGCAATCAATTGTTTATTTTCGTCAAGAATGTAAAATATATTGGTTAATTATAAACTGAAATTGGGAATTTATGAATTATATTTCTTACTTATTTCTCATTCGAAATGAGACAGGTACCTAGTAGAAATTTTGTATTAAGATACTCTAGTATCGTTCTGACCAAACAGATAGCATATCGGCGAAACTTAACGCCGCAATTTTTTTCGCAAGCGTCACTTTACGGTCAGAGATCTTTTTACCATCACGCTCTATGCTCACATAGTAGGCATTGGGAACATAGGAACCTAGTGTTAAAATATTTCGTTACCATTAAGCCACTTCCATTTTCCATAAAAACTTATTAATGGTAAATATAATAAACAAAGTTCAAAATCGTTTTATTGAGGCTAAAATTAATTAAACGAATCGTTCAGTTCTATTGTATATGAACTATATTGAGATCGTTTTGTTTCGTTCCTAAGGAGCTTAGAATTACTTATGTTTCAATAGAAATTTGTTTTCATTTGTTGTGTACTTTACAAATTTTCATTTCATTTATAATATGTAAGTTACGTGAAGACATTTCGATAGACTTTTTTATACAAATTTGAATATTACAAGGCCGTCGTGGCGCAGCGGCACAAGGATGTGATTGTAAGGCGAAGGTTGTGGGTTCGATCCCCACTCGAGGAAGTGAAATATTTATTTACGTTTATATTACTATTTCTTCGCTGTGGTATCGAGGCAAAGCGCGGCGTTGAGTTCTGCCACTCTACACGCAAAGAATTCGGCAGAAAGTGGAGAACGGAGTGTCTTAACACTAGGTTCCCTCTGCCTACCCTGCTGTGTGCGGGATACAACATGAAGATTATTAATTATAAATACGTCAATGTCATGGCCAAGGGGAACGGAGTGTCTTAATACTTATGATAGCAGAACTTTACATTGGCCTTTACCTAAAGTGAGAAAATAATAATAAATTTATTTTGCCGAGAAGCAATCGACCTCCTAACTTTCGCGTTTAGAATCAGACAATGTGCTGCTACACTACAACACAAAATCAATCTTCTCTATTTACTACCAGCTATATTTAAATGAAACCTGTCCGTCTATAAGATTTACATTGCAAACTGCGCTATAAAATCATTACCATACCAACCATAGGCAATTCGAACCAAATTGATTCTTGTTTGCCTTTCAGAGCTTAGAATGGAACTAACTCTTGGTCGTGAAATATTGATCGCACAAATTGATGCCATGATTACATCGCTATATAAATCACTATACTTCTTTAAATTTTAAGCTTATTTGAGGTTTATTGTGGGTTCGATCCTAAAAGTAAAAGGAAAGATTATATTTAAATTACTGTAATTCACACTTCATCACGTTAATCACTTCTTCGTCTAAATCTTAATGGGCAACGGAGTGTCTTAACACTACGTTCTCGAGTTCTCTCTAGCTGCTTTGCTACCCTGTTACAACGTGACGATTAAATTTGTAGTTGTTCATTAAATACTTACTTTTTACCTGAAAATATATACCATTTTTATTCATTATCTTCATTATCTACAGACCGAGTATATGGCCTGAGAGACCCCGGACTCGAGCACTGTCCGTAACCGCTGTGCGTAGAAACGTGGAATTTGGACAGATATTTACTTTTGTAATCTGGACATCCACTAAGAAGGGATTTTGAAAAATTTTTACCCTAAAGGGGTGAAATAGGGGTTTAAAGTTTGTATGGAAAAAAAATATCTCAATATCGACACCGATTTTTATAAAATTTTAAATTTAGATTTTTAAAAGTATTTAATTGAACACGTGTTTCATCGTTTTCTAGAATTCTCCCCCTAAGGGTGCAAATAAGGGGTTGAGTGTTTGTATAGATTTTTTTTATAAATCGGCACCAATTTTTATAAAATTTGAAATTCAGATTCTTAAAAATATTTAATTGAACACATGTTTGATGGTTTTCTAGAATTCTTCCCCTAAGGGTGCAAATAAGGGGTTGAAAGTTTGTATGGAAAAATCTTTAAAACGCCACCGATTATTATATATTTTTTAATTTAGACTCTTAAAAATATTTAAATGAACATGTGTTTCATGGTTTTCTAGAATTCACCCCCTAAGGGTGCAAATAAGGGGTTGAAAATTTGTATGAAAAAATCTTTAAATCGCCACCGATTTTTATAAAATTTGAAATTTAGACTCTTAAAAATATTTCATTGAACACATGTTTCGTGGTTTATTAAAATTCACCCCTAATTACGCTAGCGAAGCTGCGCGCGTCCGCTAGTTTAATATAAAATATAAACCCTGGAGAATTCTGTACATTGTGAATTATTATAAAATGTAAACGTGTTTATGAATATTTCTCAGAAAAACGTTTCTGAACCGAACGAAATCTTATTATTTCCCCGTCGAGATATCTACAGGTTTGTTCGTATTCATTCGCTTCACATTGTGTTGAAATTAGAACGAATAAAATATTTAATACATACTTACAAATTTATAAATTCGAAGCCAGTCGTGGCGCAGGGCACGAAGCGGAACTGTAACAGGTTGTGGATTCAATTCCCTCTCGAGGAAATGAAATAAATGGTTTCCTGGGAGAGATTGCTGGCTTAGCAATAAGGCCACCTATTGTGCTATTTTTTGTATCATTGTAAACACATTTGTAATTAATTATTTGGTGTGCAATAAAGAGTATTTTACTTTACTTTTACTTTATATAATATTTTGATTTTTAGGTAACTTTCTGGTACGGGGAAAAACGTGACGTTGAGTTTCGGTACTCAACACACATTACCCGTATCCCCCAAACAGCACGATAGGCAGAGGAAATCTGGGAACCTAGAGTTAAGAGAACGCCGAAAATTAGACATATTGAATACTTTTAGTTAAATGATGATGATGGTATCTTTTTAAACAGGTTAGAGTAGCCTTATGTATGAAATAAAAATTATAAAGATAATGTTTTTAGAAATACTGTATATTATATTTTTTATTCCCTTATACATTTACATATATAATATTTTACATTAAGAAAACTTTTTTTTAGTTTTAAGTAATAAATTAGTATATTAAATAACTATTTATTTAAACCAGCTTTAGTTTTTTCAACGTATTCTTTTGCATCAGGATCTTGCTCAATGAGTTTTTTGGCTTCAGGCGTATCGATGGCAGGCGCTTCCCCATGGTAGGTGTCTTCGGTGTATACTCGGTGGACTTTTCTCATTGTTCCGTGCCACTAGAAAATCATAATAATATATTTAATGTTTAAGTGTTACTCATTCTCTCAGAAAAATGCGTGTTGCAGCGGCACAGAGTGTGTCTGTAAACGCGACGGTTGTAGATTCGATTCCCACACTACACTGACAGCAAAATATAGCGTTGGGTTCTGCCACTTAACGAGCACTGTCTCGAAAACGGGGCTGTGCCTTGCTAACCAAGTGTCCTGGCACTAAATTCATTAAGAAATACTATTATTTTATCAACTTTTCTTTTACATAGTAAAAGTATATACTTATTATATATTTCGATTTTAATCATTTCATATACGTAAAATGTTCTTTAGAATTTTCTTTCGTATTTTTAAGGCATCCTAAAGAGCGATATCATATTATTTATTTAGCAATACGCTTGAAGCTTATACTGGAAGGTACTGGTAATATAGCGAATATCGTTTGAATATTAAAATTGTTGTTATTATACGCCGAGGAAGGATTTCTTGGAATATACAATTTTAATATGTAATTTTTATCTATTTCTTTCAAAATATTTATTTAAATAAAACGTTATCAACGTAAAAGATTTATTATAAAATTTTGTACCACAATATTATATAACATTAAATTATACAACACAAGCAAATGCTCGTATCTTTTGCATTGCATTGACTTAGAAGCTTGTTTTTATGTGCTTTAATTGACCACAGACCTAAATATACGCCAATAATGTTTGATACCTTCCCGCTATCTCGAGATAAGTCTTGACAGAAAACAAAATTCTCTTAGAAGGGTCCTTCGTTACCATTTAAAGTACCTACGGAACTCTGAAATATACATGTATATAAAATATTTACCTTATCCCATAAGGACATGTTAAATCCAAAGTTACAATGGAAGAACTCATGATGTTGATCGTGGAACTCCGCTGGGGGCTGCCAGGGCTGCCACCAGTACGACTCGAAGTTAATACCAGAGTGGTCTATTATACCGTGGTAGTAATTGTATAGTGCTACTGCGTAGAATGGTACTGAAAAAATAAGAAAGTACATATTTTATTATTTCCGACCTCTTATATTTTTGGAATTACCAGCCGGCCAGAATTGTTAAATTTATAATAAATAAATTAAAAGCAAAAAATCTTTTATGGAAAAAGCTTTTATTTAAACGATTTAAAAAGGAGAAAATATTTTTTTTCTTTTAAATTTTAACTATCAACACATAACACAATTTATATGATCATAAAAGCTTGTCGCGCTTACTTACTTTTGTAAAAAAGCCAGTACTAATTTAATTATGTAAAATCTGTAAAAAGTTTAAAATTTTAAAGTTTTAATTTATTATTGATTAACGCGACAAGCTTACACTACTTTTATCATTTACTCGTATCAATATTTATTACAATATAAAACAATAACAGCCAATATGTAAATCCTGATTTACATGAGTCATTTCCTAAGAAAAAGTTCTTTTAAAGTAGTTAGTCTGATGAAATATATTGAGTTTATTTTCGTATAGGCTATTACTAATAAAGTAATGAGAAAAAATAATTAACGATATCGAACAATAAAATATCCAACAATTTCTGAATTGAATCAGTAACACAATCGAAAGAACGAAACAGTTAAATTATTAAAAACAAAAAACAATTTAACTTTTTTAAATTAAATAAGGCCGTCATCGTGCTGGGGCACAAGGGTGCGATTGTAAACGCGACGCTCGTGGGCTCGATTCCTCATCGGAGGAATGAAATATTTTAAATATTATTTGTTCGCCCTGATAACGAAGCAAAGTCCACCATTCAACTCTCAGTGCCTCCAGAATTCAGGGGAAAGTGAGAAATGGAAGTGACTTAGTGTCTTTAACATTAGGTTCCCGGATTCCCTCTGTCTAACCTGCTATGTGTGGAATAGAGCGTAAAGCTGAAAACAAACTTTTTAGATACTTTTTAGTCGTGTCGTGATAATTTATTGAAATAAATCGGAAACCTGTTAAATACGAGATACAGGATGAAGCCAAAAAATAAATAATAAAAAAAACTCACGCCAATGGACAGGCACCGTAAATAGCGGCAAACACATGGTCAGCTGGACGTGCATGATCTCCACCGGATGTATGGCGGTGACGGAGAAGGCGGTGGGCTGCTTGTACTTGTGGTGCAGCTTGTGGAAGTGCTTGTAGAGCCAGGGGGTGTGGTAGAGACGGTGAAGTATGTAGGTGGTGTAGTCCTGTTGTATGTTGATATTATATTAGTTAAATAGAAAATGAGGCTTATGAGAAGATTTCTTGTTGGTGGTAGAGATGCTTTTTTTATATGTGAATGATGATTTGACGTCTAATTCAAAATGCGCCATATTTTATAGATTTTGAAAGTTGAAATTAATATTAAAACAAAATCGTGGGGAACAAAATGTGTGTTTATGTTTTGCAGAAAACATAATATATATAAATGTTTTTTTAAAATCTCACTGTGTGCAAATTTTAACAACAGTGAAAAAATATAAAAACAATTGATATGCAGTTTCCACAGCTATAATAAGAGTTATAATAAAAAGCAATTTAATTCAGTACCTTTTTTTCTCTAAATGTTTCCCAATGTTCAAAAACACTGTTTCTTTCTCATTTTTCGAGATATTGTGTGTTGTGTGTGTGAATGTGTGTCACAAATGTAAAGGAAAATGCGAAGCGTTGAGTGGCACATTTCAACGTTTTATATTTTCTAACAAAGCGGAAAAATAAAAATAATGTAATCATAACCATTCCCTCGAATGAAAATCAAACTCAGAACCATCACTTGTAAATTACTCTCCCACGCACAATGCACCACGATGCCATCAGCACATGTAATTAATATGTGCATACAATATTGCATTGATGCAATATGTATTATTGAACGTGACCTGTTCGAACTGTGTGTTATAATTATAATTAATGAATACTATTAATATGACTGATTTTATTTCATAAACAATTTACGTGTGTTAATAAAATTTTAATGGTCTATTGACTCTATATCATAATCGGCTTAATTTATCTAGTGAAAAGGCTAATAACAATTTTGATGTTTTTACTAAACAAAAATATTGTTGAAATAATAGGTTAGATATTTTCGATTTCATATGAATTACTCCTTATTTCAGTTTTGATAGATATAGCTCGGAAAATAACTCTAAATTTGTACATTTTTAAGGTTTTAAGGTTTGTGGGGTTGAACTGAATAATAATTCTTCTGAGTAGGATAAAACCGTTATATCGTGCCATCAGCGTCGCAGCAAGACTAATAGCGATATTGAAAATTATAATATATTGAAATTCTATATCTCCAAAATTTTTGCTCACCGCAATTTAGTTTCAAAATAATTCACATCAAAAATAAAAACTTACAGTATATATGAATACCGCAGGGAACTGCAAGAAGAACCACCACCAGCCATACTCGTCAAACTGGTAGTAGACTGTAGATGGGTTTTCATTATATATGTAACATGCCAGAAAAGCGGAGAAAGACCCCACGCATAGTAGAGACAAGGTTCCCACCATAATCTCATGGCGCTCTAGTTCAGGTGACAGCCACTTGGTAGGCTGTATCTTCCATTCGTGGGCTAAATGCCGTCTCCTTACGTAGAAATACCACTGGAAATAAAATAAGTTAGAGTTAATTTCTGTGTATTTGATAAAGTTCAGTTTACGTTTTGATGAAGTTAAGTAAGCATAGCTTTTTTGTAAAATATTCTCATAATTTACTTTTATAATTTATGGATTTCTTTAAATGATTTTATATGTTGACGTAATTTATTGTTAATAAATAGTATATATTTTTTTATAATTGGTGTGCATTTTAGGCAAATATAAATTGTTCTAATTCGTCTTATTTCCTTTTTGTTCATTTGTCGAGAACGATTTTCTTTTCCAACTTCACGCTGTACCCCACATATAACACGGTAGGCAGAGGAAGCCTAGTGTTAAGACACTCTGCTTTCTATTTTCCGCCGAATTCCAGAGGCATTGTGTGTGGTGGGGGGGCAATTTTAACGCCGCACTTTGATCCGGTACCGGGAATAGGAACCTGTTGCGTTTACAGTTACTCGCTCCGCCACGACTGGTCTCTATATCAAATAATTGTCATGTATTGAGCATAATGTTTGTTTACTTTTTTGTAACCTAATACAATATTCAGCAACTCACTAATTACGTTTGCGGCAGTCGAGGGATTGAAAAAAAACCGAATAATTATTAATTATTTATTAATTATATATTAATACAATTATCTTAAAACTAACGACTGCTTTAATCGAAGTGAGAATAAAGAGTGTTTTTAACTTCTAATAAGATATTATAATTACGAGAATTAAAACACAGGTGCATTGGACAATTCGAAGAAATCGCTGGGTGGTCGCCTGAGATCAGGCGAGTACTTTGGTACGTCAGCATATTCGTAGGGTTAGGGTTACGTAACTCCTCCACCCCTAGAGAGGCAACTATTTGAGAATGTTGAGTGAAAAAGTTGCCGGAGTACACGCTTCCTTAGGATCTTCTGGGTTATCTCCATTTTCCAAACTTTCCTCATTCTTTCCAATAGTTTTCTTATACTTTTTATATTGTAATAAAATGATAAGTGCACCTGCACTGAATAATATTGCGTATACTGGTATGGTTGTATGATATACTGTAGTATCTTTCTCGTGTTCAATGTGTAGCGGTGATTGCATCACAATTTTATCTTTGAGTCTATGGAGTCCATGAAGATTTATAGATGATATATTAATAGTTGTATCTAGGTGAGCAATTTCATCGGATATCTTTATCAATTTTAAGGGCTGTCCTCTTATTTCGTTGTTGTCGTTGATTAACGTAAATTCTTCGGATATGATTTGGCATCCTAGGGGAATAGTTATAAGGTAGCTGCCTTTTAATGATGTAAATTCGTGTTTATTGCATGATATTTGTATCTTTTGATTCTCAGGAAACGATATAATATAGTGCATATCGTCTAGTTTCTCCATAGATCCTCGTAGAAGATTAACTGTAGTTAAGTGACAAGATTCTTTCAATATTTGGTTAATAATTACACAATCGGATTATACAATCGGAATTTGTACGTATCTGATGGTTGAGTTCTACTTGGCAGAGATACCAGCTGCTATGTTTCGGGCATTCGGCCTCTATGTACAAGAATGAATTCTCGTTTGTTGCAATGAAAGGAGAGGATGGGATAAGAGCCTGTGATTTTTTATTAGGTACTACTGCTAATCTATATAATAAAAAAATATCCTTAGAAATAATAGGAAATCGGAATATAAAAACTATTTGCTTATTAGCATAGTAAGAAGCCGGTTGAATTATATTATAATATTCTCTTAATTCTAAATTTAAAATACTATCTTTTCCGTAGATAGTCTTAAGCTTGTCTATCATTGAACTTAATATATCTATACTAATCATAGAATGGTGCATGCTTGATGCATGTATAAAAACTATTTTCTATTCTTAATAATTCGTTCCTTAAATCGTCTATGTTTTCACTTAATATTACTAATAGTTGGCCAAATTTCGCATATTTAATTAAAGTCAAACCATTATTCATTTTGTTAGAAAGTATTAACATTAAGGTACTATTAATTTTTACTTTGATTTTCTACTAGTTGAGTAAAAACGCTATTATATTTAGTGATCCATTCTTTGCTTATGCTTAATTGATTATTAATTTCATTTGTAATTTTATCTTGATTACTTTCTAATAATTTTATAGCTTCGTTATACTTTAAAGCATCAGTATAGTCTAAGTTCCCTGTAATACTTTTTATAACTCTTCCGAGTCCATCAATGATTCCTCTTTTAGATCTAGTGGGTTGTAAGGATTTAATTTGAAGTAATATCTCGTCTAATTTGTTAAGCAAGTTATTTATCTGTATTTCATATACTGAACTGAACTGGTTTTTATAATTGTGTGAATGATTCTGTAGACTGTGTGTGCTATCTTTTTATATTTAATGTCCGCGAATTTAATGTCCTGAAGATGTACCAGGGGTAGCATCGCAAACACGATGATCCTGTAACAAATTTGCTTCTTTAGGGATTCGCTTTAGTCGCGATTTCGCTATAGGGCCACGTCTCTTTTTAGTGTAAATATGTATGGGTAAATCGACAAGGACAGTGTCTTGTGTATATCTAGGGGCTGTTTTTTGTCTTTCAGCTAATGGATTCTTTACAAAGATCTGTTGATCGGGTGCATATTCTATCTCAGGTTCGCGTGTATTATTTCTATCTTGGATAAGGGTCGTTCGGTCACTAAGGGATGATTGATTAATGATGTCGTACACTTTTTTCATCCGCTCTTTATGTGTCTGTAAGTATTGTTGTAACATTTGTTGAGTGAGGTCAACGTCAAGGCAATCTCGGGGGTCAAAATGTCCATTTAGTAAATCAAAAGGTCTACATCTCGTAAAACTGTGTATGGAACTATTGTAGGCTATTAAAGCGTAGGGCATGAGATTGACAATGGGTTCGTCTCTGTGTTGTAATTGTAAAAGTCGTAGATGTTCAAGGAGAGTTGAGTGAAATTTTTCAATGTTTCCGTTGCCATTAGGAGAATTAGCTAAGATTTTGTGGTGGTTAATTTTGTGAAGTTTAGTAAATTCGTTAAATAATTGGTTGGCAAATTCTGTTCCATTGTCTGTTATAATGGTCATAGGAACGCCATGGTGGGTACAGTATTGTAATAGAGCTTGTAATACACTAACAGCTGTTCCGTCACGCAAATAATAAGCTTGTCCGTATTTGGTAAAAACGTCTATGAAAGTCACGTATTTCATACTCTGTATTGTCAGTAAGTCTATGTGAATAATTTCGAACGGTTTCATCGCTGGGGGTACAAAATTAAATTGAGGTCGGACTGGGTTTCGATCGTACTTGGCTTGTCCGCATATAGTATATTCTGTGATAAATTTAGTTATTTGATCCTTCATTTTCGGCCAAAAGTAAATTCGTGATAATGATAAATAGGTTTCATTGATTCCTCGGTGATTTGTCTTTCCCTCGTGATAATGATGAATAATTTCCTGCTGTTTAGGATATTCTTTAACGTTCTCTACTTCCGTTTTCGCTAAGACTAAATTCATTGAAGATGATTTAAATTTACTTTGTAGAATTGGAACTATGGTATACATATCTAAAATAGGATTAACTAAAATAGCTGTCTTAATTTTAGAACAAATGTATTCTTTTACGGCGTTAATTATATCTTCCTCTAAATTACTTTTACTTAACTGGATGTTAATTCGAGTGTGCTTTTCGAAAGGCTTTAATACTGTAGGTTTTCTTTTTACACCGTCAACTATAGTAAAAATTATTTGTCTATGAAATTTATTAAGAGGTTCATCCGTAATCGGTATTTCTAAAATAGGGTTTTCGTGATTACTGTGTGCCGTTAACGTAGAAGAGTTAGAATGATGAGAGGCGGTTATTGTTGAAGAGTTTGATCTTTCAGGAACCGATACCGTAGAGGAATTTGACACCCTGCGTATGGTATCGGATGGATTGGCTAATAGTGAATTTAATTCATCGATTTCTTCTATTAATGAATTTGTTTCTTTTGCATGTATTTCTATTCTAGAGAGAGCGTCCGCGTTAGTATTACTCTTACCTTTTTTATACAGGGTGGAATTGTCAGCGCCACTTTAAATGAAACCACAATTTTAACTACTCTATAAAAGCCTAATATAATTCGGAAAAAAAATAATTCCCAAAAATTAAAAAGTTATTTTTTCAAACAAAATAAATAATAAAATTATCGTTTTAAAATAAAACGCCATTTGTAAAATATAACATAGGCACGCACACACTTACCTGTCAAATCGGAAACGTCGCATACGTATGTGTGCGTCACACGAAATACAGGTATGGATAAAAATCGTGAAATGAAAAAAAAATCCTACGTCCAAACTGTTGAGGTACCTTGATTAATTTCTTAGGTGTGGGTTTGAAATATATTACTCTATATTTAGTTTCAATAAAAGAAGCGCTGCCTCTTCCACCCTGTATATCACTGTATAGTCAAATTCGCTTAATCGTAAACGCCATCTCGTAAGCCGTGAATTTGGCTCCTTTAGGTTCATCATCCATTGCAATGGTTTATGGTCTGTAACTATTTTAAATTTCCTACCAAATAAGTAAGGCCTAAAGTACTTTGTTGCCCAGACTATAGCCAATAATTCTTTTTCTATGGTACTATAGTTTTGTTCACTATCGTTAAGGGTCCTAGAGGCATAGCAAATTGGTCTATCGGATCCTATAGGGCCTTGTGATAAAATAGCACCTATAGCCACATTGGATGCATCAGTTGTGAGGTTAAATTCTTTATTGAAGTCGGGGTATTGAAGTATTGGGTCATTTGTTGAAACTGTTTTACACTTTTCAAAACTAGATATGTATTCGTCATTTAAAATGATTTTCCTACCTTTTTTTAGACATTGTGTAAGGGGTTTTGTTAATTTTGCGAAGTCTGGAATAAATTTACGATAATATCCAACTAAGCCTAGGAATTGTTTTATTTCTTTTGGTGTTTTCGGTATGGGGTATTTTTCTATTGCAGCTATTTTTTCGGGGTTAGGTTTAACTCCGTCTGCACTTATAATATGACCTAGAAAAGCTGTCTCTCGTTTTAAAAATTCTGACTTATCCATTTGGATTTTAAAGTTGGATTCTCGAAGTCTCTGGAAGACTTTACTTAAATTTACTATATGCTCTTGTAAGGATGTACTAAAAACAATTATATCATCCATATAGACTAGACAAATAGAGTTTTGTAGGCCTTTCAGCACATCGTCCATCACTCGCTGAAAGGTCGCCGGAGAATTTTTTAATCCCATGGGCATACGAAGGAATTCATAATGTCCATGTTCTACATTAAATGCCGTTTTATGTATGTCCTGAGGATCTGTTTGTACCTGATAAAATCCGCTGGCTAAGTCTAAAGTCGTAAAATACTGACACTTTCCTAATTTATCTAATACGTCGTTAATGTTGGGGATAGGATATTTATTGTCTATTGTTTTTTCGTTTAATTTGCGAAAATCAACAACGATTCGCCATTTTCTTTTACCGGATGCGTCGACCTTTTTAGGCACAACCCAAATAGGTGAGCTCCATGCCGAATTAGAGGGTCTTATTATTCCTTGATCGAGCATTTGACCTATTTGTTTCTGTACTTCCTGTCTATGAACATATGGGTATCTATAGCTTTTTGTGTGGACGGGGACTTCGTCGGTGGTTTTAATCGAGTGTTTTAACTTATTTGTAAAAGTAAGAGGCTCGCCTTCTAGATAAAATACGTCAGCGTATTGGCTACATGGTATTTCTAGATTTTTCCGTTCCTCAACGTTAAGATGCTCTGTACGAAGTCGCGTCAGAACGTCTTTTACACGTTGCGATTGTTCATTGCATCTAAAAGTGATATTATTAATTTCTGCATAGACGGCTCGGTCCATTGAGAATATTACGTCATTCCTACTAGGATTTTTAACTTCTACGATACCTCTGCTATTCTTAACGGACGTAAGGCATTCACTAATTATGCAATTTGAAATTTTTTGTTCTTTTACGTATGCTTCGCCATCGTGTATATTAATAGGAATATTTAACAATTTTGATTGTCCTGCTGGGATTATATCTTCGTATAAATTTGCATTACGAGAGTCATGTACGTATATGGGGTTTGAAGCAGTCTTGGTAATAAGTGTTTTATTTTTATAATCTATTACTGCTTCCCATTTGTCTAACAAATCGGTTCCTATGAGTCCATCGAAGAAGTCATGAAATTTATATACATAAAATGTTATATTACGCGCGTCATTAAATTCATTAAAGCTTGGTATAGTTATTGAATAGTCACTTCTAGCTTTGGCATGAACATTACATACTTCGAATGGATCGTAGTTTAGAGGAAAATTATTAAGATATTTTTCTACAACAGTTGGACTCAAAAAGGATTGATTAGCTCCTGTATCGATTAATAATTTTAATGGTGGCGATAATATTTGAATATATGGAAGGTGACGTTGCGTATGTAGATTAATTTCTATTTTAAGGTGTCGGACTTGGAGATTTTCTGAAAATCCTGCTCATTATCGTCAGATGTAATCTCATTAATGGTTTCTATTTGTGACGTAGTGGGATTATCGGTATAGTTTTGGGGATAGGCCTCATAGTTATAGTCATAGTCATGGTCATAGGGGTATTCTATGTATTCGTTACTGTTATAATACGGTTCATAGTCTGTATTATAATCGTACGAGTCGTAATCGTCTTCAAAGTTATTAAAATTTATTTCCCTTGATTTAAAATAATTTCTCGGGGGAGGATTACCGTATTTTAACCAGTTATGTCCTGTAAGTGTATGCTGTGTTGGTGGTAGTGGTCGAGACACAAAGTGGCTCACACCGCTCATAGGTCTAGGAAATCCATTGCCTTGATTGGGCTTCTGTGTGTTTCTATTTCGAGGCGGTAACTTAAACATGTGACTGTTAGGGTTGTAGTTCGGAGGTGGTGCACCGAACATTCTTTGTGTGTGCGTGGGTAGTCTAGGGTGTTGGTGTTCATTATTAAATTTAAAAGGCTGTGTGTTAGATCTATTTTGGTATATAGGTATACTTAGTGGAAATGCGCGTGGTGCGAATGTGTGGTGAGTAGCGTTAGGTCTAGCGGTTACGGTTTTGTTAAATTTTGAAACCTCGTAACGGCTGTGCATGTACATAGTATTAAGTTCTTCATGTACATATTCCAGAGCTTTTTCTATAGTTGGTGGTCGCATACAACGAATGCGGGATCCTAATGGTTCTTTAAGACCACGAACATAGGCCTGCATTGTTACTTTTTTATATAAATCGCGCTTTGCTTCGATAGTGGTGGATAGTGTTTCATGTAGTGTAACATAGGTCATTAACATGCTAAACAAATTTTGACAATGGTCATAAAATTCTTGAGGGCTTCTATTACCTTGTGTGGCTAAGGAGAGATCATTGTATAGGGCGGTCTCATCCCTTTGGTCGGAAAAGTTATTAATTAAAAGTGTTTTAATACCTAGCCAACTATCGGGTATTCCGTTTGAATTAATTTTGCTTGCTGCTGTGCCCGTTATCTTGTTTAAAATTCCATTTAACAAACATACGTTAGAAAATTCACTACCAGGTAATTCACTAAGATATTGGATCGCTAAATGGTCACAAATTTGAATAAATCGAGTTAAAATATTTGGGTTCCCGTCGAACTCCGGGACAAGGCGGAGGGCCTTAAATATAGTGTCCGGATCGTGAGACATGTTAACTAAATTAATTAAATTAGAATGACTACTATCTAAATTTAATTTTTTTATTTCTTCCGAATTAATATTTCTTAATCTATCTATACTTAACCGACGGGCCTGCCTAGATGGAGGCTCTCGGGTCCTAGATGTGTTAGGATGGAAAATTTTGGTAACTTATGAATAGGAAGGAGCAACACGAGAACAATTCTTATGTACTCACATAAATTGCATTATCTGGTCTCTTCTCAGTTGAATCGAAGGCTGGATTCTACTCCCGGCTGCCACAGGTCCGTAGATTCTGGATTCTCGAACGGTGCTCGATAGCCACCCGGGCGGCGCGCGACGCGATGATAATTATCGAGTAATTAATTTAAACCGATCGCGAACCGGCCCGCGAAAATCCTACCGACTGCGCCAATTACGTTTGCGGCAGTCGAGGGATTGAAAAAAAACCGAATAATTATTAATTATTTATTAATTATATATTAATACACAGTGGCGGACTAACCCCGTCGGAGGCCCGGGGCGGTGTCGTTGAATGAGGCCCCCCCAACAACTTCCTCTCCAACAAATGTGTAAAAAATTGTTATATATAAAAAAAAAATTTCATGTACAAATTAGTGTGTATGCTTACTTAGTTTACATCTTGTAATTAATGTTTGAGTTAGACTTGCATAAACATAAAAAAATTAAATACTAAATTTTAAAAGTACATGTAGAACAATTTAGCAAAAAAAATCCTCGTGTCCTCGTGATAAAAAGACGAATTGGGATAACAAAAGAAGCTATGATCCGTCTAAATAACGTATGGAAGAAAAGAGGAATTTGTATCAAAACCGAAATAAGAATGGTACGAGCACTGATATTTTCTATTACTACCATTCGATAGATAGGTACAGGTGGAGGCAGATCATCTGCTCTAGATGTAAAACCTGATCATTCTCAAATTCACTGTCAATTTCTACCAGATTACCTAGTACTACAGCCAGAGCGTCATCTGAAGCTTCCATCATAAGCTTAGTTCCAATATAGATAATAATTTATCATCATGAGCTAGTTCACACGCTATAGTAATATTAGTTCCGCGTATAAAATAAAATAGACTGAGATCCCAGGACCCCCAGACCTACGTCATTTTAGTAAAGCTGAAATTTTGAAGATTAATAGTCTAATAAGTAGGTAAGAGTGTATGCATACTTACTAACTTGAAAGTGAGACCCTTTCAAAGATAGCGCCAATTTAAGGTACACGCTCACCTACGTTAAAGTAAAAACGCTCATATTTAAATATGTTTTTGAGAAAAATGTAAAAAAAAAATATTATAACCAAACCCTTTACGTTGGCTTTACTCTTGCCAGACGTCCTAAAGATTGTTTAATATTGGGACAAAATACGTATACTTCTTCTACTTCTTCTTGGCATTAATCCCGGCTATTTCCAGGGTCTGCCTTCCTACTCAACGTAGTCCATTTTGCACGGTCTTAAGTGCCTCGGTGGTGAGTCCATTGACTCTCATGTCTTGCATCACAACATCCAACCAGCGCTTCCTTCGGCGTTCGATAGGTCTCACTCCAGGGGCTGAGATAGCATGGCACTTGCATCCGCGTAACGTGGCCAAACCGTCTCAAGCGATGCTCTTGGAGTTTATCCGCTACGTCACGGACTCCAAGACTATCTCGAATTCGGTTTTTCGGAATTCGATTGCGGTCATACCGTGTAGCGCCGTACATCCACCATTTATAGCATCTTCATTTCCGTGACGTGAAGCTCCTGAATGTGCCGAGATAGTGCTGGCCAGCATTCTCTACCGTATAAAATAACAGGTATGCTCTTGTATATCAGCCGTCACCTCTGCTAGGAAGTCAGTCTGCATCGGTCCATTCGGCTACCACCACTTGATCCGAGGCTTACGTTTCTCGAAGACGATGTTGGGCCGTCAGGCTTTCGCCTGGAATTACTTTACAGTTAGTTACTCTGCCCATATGACACCGTCTGGTCAATAAGTAGTCAATTTGAGTTTAGTGGGACCCAAATTATACGTAATAAGGTGCTGAGAGTTCTTTTGGAAGAACGTATTCGCGATGGCCAAATCTGACGCAATATAAGTTCTCAGAATATTTTCTCCTTCTGTATTACGAAGTCCGTATCTAAAACCCCCGTGAACACGTTCATACGGCTCAGCAGCCTTACTGACGTGACCGTTCAAGTCTTCCCCAACAACGAACAACCATTTCGGTAGACGGTATAGCAAGTAAAACCTCTTCATTCTGCTTTCAGAATGACTCTTTTTTGGACATGCTACAGCCGGCCTGCGGCGTATAGGCAATGTTTTAGTTTGTAGTTACGCCTTCAATCAGCACCCTTATACGCATCAAGCTATTGCAGCGATCATCAGCTTCAAGAAGCCAGTTCTGAAGCTCTTCAGAAAGAACTACAGCCACACCATTTTAACCTGAGGGTGAGCCGGTGTATATAAGCCGGCAAACTTGTCCGTTATGGCGGGACTTATTGCCCTTCCAGCAAGCTTCCTGGAGGAAAGCACAGAGGACCCGAAGTTTTATAAGTACATCTGCGAGTTATCTGCATCGTCCGGTTAGAGAGCCAATATTCCACGTTGCAAAGCGGAGTTTCTGTCTGGGTACTAGCGTTTTAAGCAGTGTTCGTACTTGACACGTTGTTGCGTTCCATATTAGCGGCGGATGGCGCTTTTTAAATGGAGCAACTGCCATTTCACTTCCAAAACCACTTTGAAAAAGTACGCTACAGTTTTACATATATTATTTATGGACTATTTTAAGATGCCTTATAAGCACCCAAACCGATCTGATGGCTCAATCTTCCTCCCAGACACAGATGTACCTTTATTTTGCGCTACTTCTGGAAGGGCCCCACTTTCAGGCTAGTGAGTACACAAACTTTTATAAAATGACGTCGGTCTGGAGGCCCTAGGAACTTGAAGTAAAAAACTACGAAACTGGAACCACATGCAAATTGAATTATTTACATTAGAAAGAAAAAAGTTATTTTAATTAATATAATGCAAACTACCGGTACAGGCTGCACTAATCCTTGTACCTTTTTGTTTAATTGAGGCCCCCTCTAACCTCAAACTTCCTCTTAAGTAGATACTAAGCGTTTTTTCAAATGCTTATTCAAGATTTGATCAAGGGAATTTGCACCATTTGGAGGCCCCCCAGGACCCGAGGCCCGGGGCGGACCGCCCCCGTCGCCCCCCCCTTAGTCCGCCACTGTTAATACAATTATCTTAAAACTAACGACTGCTTTAATCGAAGTGAGAATAAAGAGTGTTTTTAACTTCTAATAAGATATTATAATTACGAGAATTAAAACACAGGTGCATTGGACAATTCGAAGAAATCGCTGGGTGGTCGCCTGAGATCAGGCGAGTACTTTGGTACGTCAGCATATTCGTAGGGTTAGGGTTACGTAACTCACTTCTATAAATATATAATAATAAAAACTTTCATTATGATAATAGTAATCAATAGTTCGTTCATTATTAGCACACAAAGTAGAATTTAAGTGCATTCGTACTGTAAACTTAACTTTATGGAGGCAACCTATCGCGAACATTGAACCCAATTTTGCGTAAAGATTAGATAAAACTATCACTATAAATGTTTTCTTTTTAGCTTTATTGAATATTATTGTTATTGTTTTTTTCATGTTTATTTATTTTAGCTTCACGTTGTATCCCGCTTATAGTAGTGAGTCGTGAGATGGAAGCTAGTGTTAAATCATTCCGTTCCCCACGCACCCCTCCAATTATCGAGACATTACTTGTTGAGTGGTGGCAACATAACAAAGAAGAAATTAAAATAATTCATCACCAAGTTGAAATCGAACCCATAACCGTCGCTTTCACATTGAGACCGCAGACGCTTCAGTATCTATCAAAATACGCGAGCGGGTCACAGTAGATAAGGAATAAAACATTGTTGCTACTAAATATCTCAACGCTCAGCAACATAGAGGTATAAAATTAAAGGTTTATCGCGAACGCTATGAATGCGGGCGAATTTAATCTTACTATACAAGAGAGTATGTGTCAGTAGACACGAAACGTGTGCTTACCAGAATTTTACTAATATATAAACTATTATATGAAATATATATAAATTTTGCCTTTGGAATACCTTAATTTTCTTTTACTCCACTAATAACTAATATTTCCTAGTACCCACTTACACCACGAAGGTATGTAATGAGACGATAATTGATTATTAATTGTAATGAGACGTCGATTTTTTTATAGATAGCGCCGCACCGCCGTCATGTGTTCAACGTCACACATTCTTAGCTTTTCAAGATCTATCGTTTGATATCTTAATTATATAAATCCGTTCAGTGACATGAATGATAATTATCTTAAATAAATCGATGTTAGATTGCGTATTATACATTTATAATATTACAGGTCAATACATTTATAAAAGATGTATTAAGGTGGTGGGTTTAGTCTCATTACAATTATCAATTACCGCCTCATTACACATATGTAATTCCAAATGTAATCATAGATAATAATGAAATAATAAAATGTATCACTTAATTAATAAAAAGAAACAGATTAAAAGCCATCGTGGCGTAATGGCATAGCGTTACTTTGAACGGCGTTGCGGGACGGCGTTGAGTGTTGTCAGTCAACACGCAATATTTCGATAATTGTACGAATGTGTAAAAAGGAATGTCTAGACACTAAGGCCCGTACTTATAAAGTGGTCTCAAGTCTGAGAACGATTTTTCATTCACAAACTACATATCTATGAATGAAAACAAGATCTATCTCAAACAAATAAAATAATAAAAACAAGCAAGTTTACCACACTATGTTTAGTGTGGTAAAACCTGCTTGTTTTTGTATCCTTTCATATTAAAATAATAAAAAAAGGATTACTTCAAATTAAATTTTAAACTACTAGTCACTTTCATATCAACTACCCTACAATCGCATCGAAACGACAAACAGCGATGAATGTTCGAAATGGTGAATGTCAGGTGTACACGCTTACCGCGTCCCGGATTGCCGAATTAGGGTACCCGAGATTATATTGTAACAGTAACTTGTATATTTAATGAATAATAATATACAGGGTGGAAGAGGCAGCGCTTCTTTTATTGAAACTGCATATAGGGTAATATATTTCAAACCCACACCTAAGAAATTAATCAAGGTACCTCAACAGTTTGGACGTAGGATTTTTTTTTCATTTCACGATTTTTATCCATACCTGTATTTCGTGTGACGCACACATACAAGTGCGACGTTGCCGATTTGACAGGTAAGTGTGTGCGTGCCTATGTTATACTTTACAAATGGCGTTTTATTTTAAAACGATAATTTTATTATTTATTTTGTTTGAAAAAATAACTTTTTCATTTTTGGGAATTATTTTTTTTCCGAATTATATTAGGCTTTTATAGAGTAGTTAAAATTGTGGTTTCATTTAAAGTGGCGCTGACAATTCCACCCTGTATATTCGAATTTAGTTCATATAATGTTATTATTTAGTGAAATAGTAAGCATCGTGGCGCAGTCACTCACGCAGGGTCTGACTGTCAGACGTCAGTGGCGCAGTCACTCATGCAGGGTCTGAAAGTCAGACGTCAGTCGTACCTTTATAATTTGATTTTAGTAGCGATAAGCCGAACCCACTATCGCCTTTACAGAAGACGATAGGGATAATAAGACAAAACGTGGTGTTGAGTGTCGTTCATGGATCCCAAAAGATTGAGAGAAATTGAAAATAACTCATTTCCCCGATTACGAATCAAATCCACAACCATCACGTAAATAGTCAACTTTATTGCTGCGCCAGGACACTCTATATACAAAACTATATAAAATAACATAAATACATACCTCTGTCTATATGTATTATAAAACACCTGCCATAAATCGAATAGTGTTTCGACCTTTGTAAGACAGAAAGATATCATTAATTAATATAATTTATCAAAAGATTAATATCATATTGTACTCACATGTAAGAATCCACCTATTACAAAATACGTGCCGAAGGACACGCAGTGCGCTGATATGAATATAACAGCAAAATTCTCCATTTTTAAGTTTTCTGATGTAAAAAGTTGGTAGATATCTTCAGTCGTCATGTTTCTGTCGCTCTGCGTGTGTCCGAACACTTGTTTGAGCGCCGTCACTAGTATGACCACCCATTCTCCTGTTACATTTTTATATTTTTAAAATTTTGATTAGGTAGGTTTTATTGAGGTCATAGAGGCGCAGAAGGTCAATGTCTGTTGTAGGTTCGATTCCCACTCGGAGGAATGAAGCAGTTTTATTTCTTTGCTCTGGTAAACGAATAAAGCGAGGCTTTGTATTTGAGCAAAAAGAAGGCAACCAAAAAAAAAAGCGACGTTGAATTCAGCCATTCAATACGCAATTCTTCAAGAATTCGGTGGAAATTGGGGGACGGGAGTGTTTTAGTGGGGATGGAATATATTAACACTAGGTTCCCAGGTTCCCTCTGCCTGCTCTGCTACGTGCAAGATATATCGTTAAGCTATAGAAAATAAGCATTAAAATATAAAAATATATATTTTTAAGCGCTGACAAGTTGAGTGAACTCTGGGTAACTGGATTGGAGTAATTGGTCATCAGGTACTCTGGTACGTAGTGACTAATTACTCCGTCATTTTTAGACATTGCATTTTAGATGACGTAACAAACCACTATGGTTTATCATTCTACACTACAAAATAATTTAAGCAGAATATATTCCCTCCCTCAGGGAAGATTGAACCTACAACAACAAATGCAGAGGTTGAAGACCGTTCGTTCGGACAAGGTCGAGTGCCTCAATGTCAATTAAAAGGTATTTCCGTCATCACCTTTGTACAATTACAGATTAATAATATTATCTTTTAAATGATAATATTCTATTGTATATTCTACTGTAAGTAGCATTTATTTTTTTATCGGATTAAATAGAAAATATTTTTTTTAAAAATTATATATTACATAGAAGTGACATAAAAAAAATCCTTTTTAACGTGTCATATTTATTTATATTTAAGTATAATTATATTTTTACAATATATTTTTACTAAAAAGAAAATAAACAAACCCTATAGTTTATTAGGATTAACAGTCGGGACCTCTTCAAATTGTGTGGGGTTCTGGTAAAGATTTTATTGATTGAGGACTTCTGCCTTATATATATATATATACAGGGTGGAAGAGGCAGCGCTTCTTTTACTGAAACTGCATATAGGGTAAAATATTTCAAACCCAGAATTAAAAAAAATAATCAAGGTACCTCAACGGTTTGGACGTAGGATTTTTTTTTCATTTCACGATTTTTATCCATACCTGTATTTCGTGTCACGCACACATACGTATGCGACGTTGCCGCTTTGACAAGTAAGTGTGTGAGTGCCTATGTTATACTTTACAAATGGTGTTTTATTTTAAAACGATAATTTTATTATTTATTTTGTTTGAAAAAAAAACTTTTTTATTTTTGAGAATTATTTTTTTTCCGAATTATATTAGGCTCTTATAGAGTAGTTAAAACTGTGGTTTCATTTAAAGTGGCGCTGACAATTCCACCCTGTATATATATATACAGGGTGTCCCAGGAGTCAACGATAAAACGAAACCAGGTGATAGACCAAGTCGTGACAGTTATCAGAAAAATATAAAAAAAAATCTGTGTCGTGTATTTTTCATATTATATTGATTTTAAAAAAATCGGAAAAACCGACACCCTGTGATGATTTTTCAAGTCCTAAGACTACAAATATTACTCTTTCTTCATTTTTTTTTCTGTAATGTAATCATGAGTAACCATTCTGTGAATTACAGTTTAAGATTTAAACATACCTGCATCAGTTTTCAATAAAATGTGGTGTATTTGCCAAACATTAAATTCAAAATATTTACTAAACCCACCTTTAACCGACTGCTCTGTAAAAAAAATGTACTACACTGTTTTTGCAAGTAACTTTAAAAGTTGGCGCATTTAATCTGGATTCCGAAATGGTATGATACTTGCTAGACTACTTCTTTGTTGAAGAGAGAAAAATCGAAATACACGATAATCGGGATGACTTTCAGAGTTTAGGTATCTTTGCCGATACATTCTAGCTGCAGCATTAGCATTACATAACCATTCTCCATAAATGAAATGCATATTGGCAATGTGTGAAAGACTGAGTATATGGCCTGCGAGATCCTGGACTCGAGCACTATCCTTATAAGTCCTGGGTCAGCCCCTAAGTCGGAAAAGTTCAGGTATCTTAGATCCATCATGCAGCAGTTAGAATGTATCGGAAAAGATACCAAAACGCTGAAAGTCATCCCGATTATCGTGTATTTCGATTTTTCTCTCTTCAACAAAGAAGTAATCCAACAAGTATCGTACCATTTCGGAATCCAGATTAAATGCGCCAACTTTTAAAGTTACTTGCAAAAACAGTGTAGTACATTTTTTTTACAGAGCAGTCGGTTAAAGGTGGGTGTAGTAAATATTTTGAATTTAATGTTTGGCAAATACACCACATTTTATTGAAAACTGATGCAGGTATGTTTAAATCTTAAACTGTAATTCACAGAATGGTTACTCATGATTACATTACAGAAAAAAAAATGAAGAAAGAGTAATATTTGTAGTCTTAGGACTTGAAAAATCATCACAGGTGTCGGTTTTTCCGATTTTTTTAAAATCAATATAATATGAAAAATACACGACACAGATTTTTTTTTATATTTTTCTGATAACTGTCACGACTTGGTCTATCACCTGGTTTCGTTTTATCGTTGATTCCTGGGACACCCTGTATATATATATAATGAAATATATTAATTAAACTCTAATATCTCATGTCATTAATTGTAAATCACGTTTATTTTATTATCATAGAAACATTATTACTTACAATGTATTATAATAAAGATTGATTATGAAAGGAATGTGATAATATTCTTCTGATTAAACTCACGTTGAAGTGTGCTACTACGTGTTGCACTACTTAAGTAAAAAAATAATAAATAAAATAAAAACTATTTATTAATTATGTTAGTCAAGTGTTTTTGGATAGAACAATGTAATCGGGCCGTGATTGTCTTCAGAATGCTGTTGTGACTGCCCCTCATGCGCTGCAGCAGGGTCTACGTAGAATCCGTCAAACCGTGCGTCCGCGAACATCCCTGAGGCACTGCAGTACTGTGTGCCACTCAACAACATTCTGAAGGCATTATTATATTGCGCGTAGTGCGTTATAGGCCCGACGACGACTATAGTTCACCCACAGCCCACCCGAGTAAAACGATTGACAGAATGTCCGAAATAGGGTAATGGTAATCTTGACAACCGCATCACCGCGGGCAATCCTGCGTGCGACCATATTGTTTCTTACCGCCAGCGCCCTACGCTCTCTCTCAATGTCTTCGTCATAGCTCAAGCTTTCATTAATTATATGGCCCAAGTACTTCAATTTTACAACTGTATTCAATAATGACCCATTTAGTGTAATAGGTGGCACATGACTAGGAGAAGGGTGACCGGCGTTAAATATAATAATTTCACTTTTCTTAGCATTATACACCAAACCATTTACCGCCGCAAACGACTCACAGATGCTTATTAATTCCCTTAAGCCTCTGATTGAGGGACTCAGCAGCACCATGTCATCGGCGTGGCTTAAGTTGTTGAGGCATTGGCCATCTATGTAGTATCCAACATGGACGTTGCTGAGCCGCTCAACGTAAAATGAAGCAGTAGATTTTTATCTCCACGCCTTAAACATAGCGGGTAGTCTTCCACCTCGATGGTAGTGGGTGTCATGACAGAAAAAGGTAATTTTGATGCAATCAATAAAGTTTTATTGTAACTAATATAGTTTCTATAACACTTAATTGTAAAATCTAGCAATGTCGCGAAATCACAATTTAGACGTTCACCTCCGCATTTCAACATTCAGTTGAAAGAAGTGGCGTAGGAACACGAGCGTACGACTGTAAATGCTTAGGATTTAGGTTAGATTTCCCCCGAAAAAATGAAATATTTAATATAATATTTAAGATAAAACGAGGCGTTGAGTTCCGCCAGTCAATAGGCAATGCCTACAGAATTGGAAGGAAATGTTTTAATGGAAACGAAGTACCTTAATACTAGTTTAAAAACCTAGTTTAGTAAGTTTAATAATTAAGTAGTAAACCTGTCTTAATTTGTTCACTTCTTTACGTAATATCGAAAATAACTCACCTCTCAAAGTGGCACCAAATGTGAATATAGCAAAAGTAGCTATAAAGGTACTTATAAATTCAGGTAGTCTCTCAAAGAATTTTTCTAACGGTTCAGAATATCGCTCTATCCATTTTACACCTTCTTGCAACGGATCCCAGAATTTTGGTTCGCTATTTTCTATTTCTTTCTTGACATCTTCTTCCGCTTGTTCCTGTTGTTTCCGTTTCGTTGTAGCCATTCTGTGAAAGGAGATTGAGATATAAGATGGTTTTGTTAGTAAATTTATTCTCCTTTTAACACAAGGTTTCCAAGTTCTCTCTGCCTACCCTGCTGTGAACTGGATTTAGTGTGAAATTAAAAAGTATTTAAAAAAACAAAAAAAACTAGATTCCTTTGGACAATGAATTCGAAGCCAAAGCCAAAACCAATTTTCATTTAATTTCATTATTTTCATTATATTTAATTACCAAATAACAATAAACTACTATAAAAATGTAAAGTAATAATTAAAGGTAAATATTGTTTTTCAAATTAATATGAATATTTAGTTACATTAAACATTTATGTCTTGTTCGAAAACTAAATATGTTTCTGCACTCTACTCTATAAGTGACCAATATATGTCATAATACTTCACTTATATATCTTTCATTTTCATGTTGCGGTCTAAACGAACATCTAATAATAATGTAATAACATATAACAATACTTTTATATTGTGATGTTATAACGATTGAAGTAGTTTAGAGGAAAAGCTTACAATATTTTCATGTAATGTAAAGAAAATGTTACGTTGTAATTCGTATGTAGTAGGATAGGCAGAAGGAATTTAGTGTTAAAACACTCCGTTTCCCACACCGACTTAATATCGTATCTCTATATAAGGGGGTCTATTTATTGGACTTAATTTTTTATATATTTAATTAGATACTGTCTGTGGTAAGGCCGTCGTCGCGAACTGTAATTGAGACGGTTGAGGGTTTGATTCCCACTGCAGGGAATTAATAATTTTATATTTTCATTTTCTCGCCCTGCCCTGTTTTTTAACTTCACGCTCACGCATAAAAGACAATAACAATTTACTAATCTATATATATATGTATATAAAAGGACATGTTCTCACTGGCTGAGGTAAGACACACGTACGGCCGTTAATATTTATATCTTTAAATTGCCACCGATTATTATAAAATTTTAAATTTAGACTCTTAAAAATATTTCATTGAACACGTGTTTCATATTTTATTAGAATTCCCCCCTAAGAATGCAAATAAGCAGGCGAAGCTGCAATGGTAAATAATAAATTACTTGTAAAACTAGTATATAAAAACAAGAATATGGAAAATCTGGTGTCGAGGCAAAGCGCAGCGTTGAGTTCCGCCACTCAAACGCAATGCCTACAGAATTAGGTGGAAAGTGAGGAACGGAGTGTCTTAACACGAGGTTCCTTTCGCCTACCCTACTGTGTGCGGGATACAGCGTGTAGCTGATATGAAAAAAGGAACATCCTAGATAAAGCTCAATTTTTATTATTTTTATTATTATATACAAAAAAATAAACAAAAAGCCTCACCTTAAATCACTGTACAATAAAAATATTCATTGAAAACTAAACTTATAGATACGTCTTTATTGTCAAATAAATAATTGGCAAATGTATGATGGCACTAAGACGATATGCAAAAAAAGTGTAGATAACATACATGCCTACGTAAGTAGAGATTATGTTATAGTAATTAATTATATTGTATTTTATCTGAATCGTGATGCTTCATTTGAGTTCGTTTTTGAATTCTTATTTCCTTATAAAATATAATCTAGAAATTAAAAAAAAAAAGAAGGTGTGCGTCTCAGGACACGCAACAGAAGTGATAACTTAATGTAATTTAAGTTGTGACATTTTTTTCTCAGTTTATCATGTATTCTGCATGTAGCAGGGCAGACAGGGGAGGCCAAGTGTCAACACCTCACTTTTTGGCGGAACTCAACGCCGCGTTTGCCTCGAGACCAGAGCGAATAAATTAACTTTAAACTTTAAATATCTCATTGAGTGAGAATCGAACCCATGCAGTCTGGCCATTATTGAGTTTAATCCTAACTCGAGGTAACCTATTTATATTATAATGAGTTTTTCGCCCTGGCAAGATAAAGTGCTGCGTTGAGTTCTGCTATTCAATAGCAGGAAATGGACAAAGGAATAATTCATCACTAGGTTCTCTTTGCCTATTCGTTCCTACGTTTTATTCTTTGCACAAAATAAGGTTTATGAAAATATTTCGTAATATTTATAATATATGTACTTATAGCTACATACTATATTGAGTTAGCCAATTAATCAACCATTATACTTATCAATACGTAATCAATGTAATTATTTGATTTTCGATTTATACGTACGTAAGGACTTATTATTCTTTTAGTATAATTCAAATTTTAACTTATCTAATTTTATCTCATTATTTTCTCAATCTAAATTTGGTATAGATATTGCGTATTTCTTGGCGGAACTCAACTCTGCGTTAGCTTTTACTAGTGCAGCCAAAATATTTTAATTAAATTGAGGCAGGTCATGTCGCAACGGCATACTGTTTTATTATAAATGCGACAGTTGTAGGAACATCCATTCGGGGGTATGAATTTATATCATTTCCTCGCCCTATGGACAAGACAAAGCGCGGAATCTTGAAGATCGGGCAGTCGTCGTTAATAATTTTCTGAATATATTTTTAAATACAATTTATTAAATATTAATTGGACGAAGAGTGTCATTTGAAATATATAAATTATTCTTAATTATGGGTTCAAAACTAGTTTTCGGGTGTATTAATTGTTAATTAAATTATATTGAAAAATTTCGTTGTTCAGCTTCTTTAGCGCTAGTAAGTTCGATATCTGCCCGCGAAGAAAATGTGAAAGACTTTTTTTGAAATGATCATTTATATAATAATGCCATCTATGGGCATTAAAAAAAAAACCAAGTGGACTAAACAACGCTACATCTTTTTATCATTTCATACTAGATGGCGCGATTAATATGACTCTTAAACTTTTGTAATACTAAAATGTAATATTTTTTTGGACAAATGAATAGTATAGATGTCGACTCTTAAAATAATTTCACTTGAAATTTTATTTACAGGCGTATTATTATTTATTATAACTAATAAAGTATTTACACCGCCATCTAGCATCACCAGTAGAGATGGTTTTGTGATGATTAGTTAGAACTAAACAGGAAGATAAAAGGCATTAAGAAGTGAGGCATTTATAATGAAGATGGCGTTAGTTTTTCGGACGCAGGACGAATGTGAGACATAAAGGGTAATGTGTCTTCTGGTAGTCGCTAAAGACATGACAATTATAAAACACCACATATTATTATCACCACAGCGACACATTGAATTTATATTTACTTTGTAATAATGTACTACTTAAAGTAATAGATTAAAAACAATATTGCAGATACTATATCTGTCTTTGAGACGTTGCTTGCATAATATCTTCAGGCGTTTTAATCATACTGATGATTAAAAAATATACAATATAAAAACATAATTTTACAAAGTTCAACAGTAACTCCTGTGATAACTCTCCGTATGTCAATATATTTAAAGTTTATTTCTTCTCCTTTCTCTAGTTCTTAGGGTAAGATAGATACCTTAAAAACCTTTATTACGTCACCTACAATATAACAAAAAGTGAAAGTACGTAATAGTTGTACAATATGAACGATATAAAGTATGTTGTACATCAGATCGTTTTCTTGTTAAGCTTCTTTTGACCGCACACAATTTCAAGAGAATTCAAAACATTATTTATATCTTTCTTAACCAAAAAATAGATAATGTCATTTTCTCCTGTATTATCTCTGTATCACGTATTTTATCCATAAGATGTTACAGAGATAAATAAGCTCAGACAACATTTTTTAGGCCTTCATGACGTAGTGGGATAGCGTCTGGCTGTAATTTGATGATTGTGGGTTCAATAAAACTCGAGAAAATAAACTAATTTATTTTATTTCTTTGCTTGGTAACAAGGCAAACCTCGAGGTAAAATTTTCTTAATAACACAATAACTCGTACCATCTCGAAAATTGGGCGGTGCGTGGGAAATGGAGTCGTCACCTCGTCACTCATCTCTGCGTACCCTATTATATATGAAATACATTTAATTTAGAGGCTAGTTGTGAGTTCGATTTAGACTCGAAGGAATAAAATATTTAATATTTTTTTTTCTTCGCTCTAGTGTGAAGGGTGTCCTTGAACTCCGCACACTTACCACGCAGAATGCCTCCAGAAATAGTCGGAAAATGGGAAATAGAAGTCTTAGCACTAGGTTCTCTCTCTACTGTATACTGGTTCACCTATACAGAGTGAAGCTAAAAAACCCATTTAATTTCTTACAAATAATAACATACATCCATTGTCAGAACGCATCTGTTATAGTTGAAATATTAATTTACGATGCACCACGCACCACGCACCACGCACCACGCACCACGATCTACAATCGTCCATCTTGTTCCTCACAATGGTTCCCTTCCATCAAAATCTAATTGCATTTACTTCAAACCGATCTCATTTCAATAGGAAGTTAGTGGTGGTGGCGCGCTGGCGGGCATTCATCACGCTCGCTTGGTGGCCCTTTGTGTGCAGTTATAGCTGGGGTGGCTGTGTACGTGTGGTTTGGGGATTTTTGTTATTTTATTATTATTCTGTATATGCACAAGCTAAGTTTCTAAATTTAGAAAGTTCTTGTAGTACATTTTAATTAATTATAAGGTTTAGTATTATGATGTTCACTTTATTTTAAAAAAGTATTTATATTTATTTCTCCAAATTTTGTGGGCAAAACATACTTTGTATCTCGGTCACATCATTGCAAAACCCAACAGGATCATGAATTATTATTAGGTACAATTGGAAGGTAACACGCTTTCCCGCATAGTAAGGTAGGCAAAAGAAGCTTAGTGTTAAGATACTCCGTTCCACTTTACACCTAATTATGAAACATTGCATGCTGGCTGGGGGACTCAATATCGTGCTTTGTCTTAGAGCAGGGAATAAATTTAAAATATTTATAACATTAAGAAAGTAGTTACAAAATTTACACACGCTCAGATTAATTTATCCAATACGAGACCAATCCCCAAAATATCAAAACTATAGTATCCCTAGCACAGACGTCCCCATACAATGAGTTATAGCAACAAATTTAATGTAACCCATACAAAGCCCCATTGATTTGCCAACTAAGTAATGGCAGCGTGACACGCAGTTGACTCTGTACTAAATTATTATGATTATGATGATTGTGTATACTGTACATGTTTCAAACATTTATATATTACTGGTTTTGTATCGCAAGTGATGATTGTGGTTTCAATTCTTACTAGTTATTTGTTTAATTTATTTTCTTTTTGCCCACACTGACAAGGCGCCGCAAAACTTAAAAATCGAACCGAAAACCGTCGAATTAACAGTCAAACTCTATGTCGCTGCGACCATACATAGAGGATGTTATCCTCTATATATACATGCATGTATATATAACTATTTATGAACATATATGAATTAATAAACCAAGAAATACAAAAAACATCTATAATACAGCTACCAATTTAATCCATTTGCCACAACAAAAATTCAAAATTATAATTTATGATCGCTACAACCCTTCACACTCAGTTGTGAACTTGCTTCATCATTACCCCATTATGGAGTAATACTGAATGAAGTACGACCCCGCGGGGCGACCACACGGGGTCTGAATACTTGTGTCATAGAGTAGTAGAATTGTAGAAGAGAAGTTTAATTTATATAAACATTTATGAATATGCTGTAGAACTATTTATTATTTTGAGGCGATCATGACACATCTGACACGAGCGTGAGCTTGATTTCTACTCGGAAAAATTTATGTTTTCTCTGGCAGACTACTCTTGATTTTCAACAATCAACACACGATGCCTCGAAAATTGGACAGAAAGTGAGAGACGGAGTGTCTTAGCACTGGTTTCCCACAACATTAGCGCTTACAGTAAGACTATGTGCCGAGGACAAAAGATATAATTATATAAAACCGCTATTATTATCAAAAAAATATATATATCAAGCAAAAACAGCACGTCATATCTACTTTCTATTATCCACACTCAAGTACAGGGGTTTTAAACCGCCACAGGGGGTCACTAATCCTACCGAGTCATGAAATTGATACAAAATTTCATTCGGTTTCGATCAAAAGAAGTATTAAATGTTAACTTTATTGTTATTTAGATTATTCCTATCGTGATTTTTAGATTTTCTTCAACCTGAATACGCAATTTGAAAGCTACCCGAGGGGCAAAGGATAATTAAATATCAAATTTTTCTAATACATTGGTACAAAGGGCTGAGCTTGTGAAGCGTATAACATTGACCTCCTGTAGCTACCTATTATGAGGCTTAGATCTTAAAAATAATCTGTATAATGACGAAAGTATCGTCAAAATTGGTTCAGCAGGAGAGCAGATGTTATAAGATTACTTATATCCGAGACAATATTTTTTTACAGATATAGTCGATATATGGCACAGTGGAGAATTATTTATTTTTCACATGCGATGTACAATATTTCTAATCCAATATTTTAACATTTTGTAAGCTTTCTCCTACTTTAAGTAAAAAAATATTAGAAGAAACATAAAAAAAAACGGATTGAAGCCGGAGTCGAACCCGTGTCCATTAAAAACCATCCATCGCCCTCGCATATCCTAACTAGAGCAAACAGTATCCAAGAGACGTAGTTTTGAATCTCACTGCGTTCAGTTTTTTACACGTTTTCTAGTTTACGTCGCTCTATACCTCTAGTCAGTCAGATAGTCAGTCAGTCAGTTCGATAACGCGCCTAATTCAATTCCACCAACCAACACGCGTCTCTCCTAAATAAAAAAACAAAGTGATGCATCTCTTTTTTCACTGTGTAGGGAATAATTAAAGAAGAAAAAACCAATAGGAAATTAAGCAACAATAAGAGAGTAGGTATAGGTAGCAAATTTTCTTAGAGAACAACAAATTAAAAAGCTAGGTTCGACATAAAGTAGCCTGAAGGCAACGCATCCCGGTTTATGGGGTAATAAAGTACAATTCTCTCTAGCCACCTATCGCTATCGCAACAAATTGCACGTGATATATCTCTCACCATTATTGGGGGTGCCATGGTTTTACATTTTTATGGATATTATTTCCGTATGAGGCCTTCGCGATGTGATGGTTGTGTGTTCGATTCCCACTCAAGGGGATGACATATATGATATTTTCTTTTTTTTGCTCTGGTAATTTGGCAAAACGTGGCGTTCACTTAAAAAAAGAAAAATATTTTTATAAGTTCGATTTCCACTCGCTTTATTGATTTTTTTTTTCATTTCTTCGTTTTGGTAAGCAGATATGTTTCGAAAATTGGACAAAAAGTAGAACAGATTGTCTTAACACTTAATTCCCTCTGCCTAATAGAAAATACTAAATAATAACCTATTATGGTAGGTTATATCGTTCCATTATTCGTTTTAACAACAACGATTTAATGTAAACATATAAACGCAATCCATCACCCAAACACAACAACCCAAATTTGTCACCACCCAAAATGATCCGCAAAACCCCACAAATGATGGACACCACCGCTATTACTATACGCCCGTCGACCAGCTAGATTTTATCGCTCCTTCCAACCATTAAACCGACCATAATGAAGTTTCCCCACGATAATGCACTAGAGCATTACGCAATGATTTACAAGCTATAATAAAAGGAATTTAAGGGATGACCCGAGTAAAAATACTCTCTTGTCATAAAAAAGAGGGATGCCGCTTTAACCTAATGTTTGGGGGTCTGTAACACGTTGCCGTGACAGATATTGCGTGTGACACTTTTTGTAGAGTTCCGTATCCTATGCCATGTATGTATATTGGAGTTGCCAGTTATTTCATATTTTGCTGTTTTTTTAAGGAAATATTTTGTTAAACAGTTTATGATTGAAACATTTTTTAATAACATAATTTTCCTCAGTAGGTATCAAGCTTTAACTATCGCGTATATAATCACGCGCTGTCTCACACATGCAATAAAATAAATGTTTTATAATTTTTGTAAACAAAACAAACAAAAGATTCATCTCTCTGTGTTTTTCCAAAAACGTACAAACGAGAGTACCAAAATTCTTTACAAAATCACATTAAATTTAGTTTAAATTGCAAGTTCAGAAAAACAATATACAAAACAAAACACACCGCAGTGTTTTTGATATCTCCATCAAATATAATTTATATGGGATTTTATTATTCATATTTCGACTTATATTGTGGGCTGTGACGGGAGTTTTTATGGCATATTTGGTACTTTTATGTATGCAGATGTTCCCATAAAGTATGTAAGTGCTGGCAATTTTTGTTTGTGCCATTGCCATGGGGCGGTTCTTTAAAAGACTTATTGAGGGTTCACATTTTATTGCTCGGTTAGAGATGAGGTGGCTCTACCTAGGTATATATTCTTCTATCCTGTATAGAAAATAATCTGATTGATGATTCGATTCAATTCCAATTGGAAGGAATGAATTTCTATTTCTTTGCTGCGGTAAAAAGAAAAAGATTGACGTTAAGTTACTCTTCTTAATAGCCAATGGATCGGATATTTGCTCATACTTGCTGTGTAGAAAGTATGGGAACAGACTATCTTAACACTGAACCCATGCCTACTTTATAAATATTAAAACTTCATTTAAAACAAAATTTTTCTTCCAAAGTTTAAAACTATTATAAATTAAATAACCACATTAAACGTCACTCTATCACCATCTGATTTGAACACAATCCCATGCATTATATATTAGACTCTATTAGCGCAGCGTTATCAGAATAAATAAGTACATATTTCTGTAAGAGATAAGCACACACACACACACACACACACACACACAGGGTTGTTACTAACATTTTCGATCATAATAACAAATTGAAACCGTCGGATTGCGGCGAAGTATGAACAATTAAGGCGGGCGATCGTAAATTGGCGCGTATCTGATTCGGAACATGAAAGAGGCGTTGTGGCCGACACGCGTGCTTGTGATACACTGGGCCTTTTTTAAGACCACAATAGAATACGAAATCTTTCAGTATTTCTCGGATATTTTTAGAAGGGTTTTGGACGTATCTCCAAGAAATTAAAAGACTGAATGACTTCATCATAAGAAAAGAAAGATCATCCATTCGATAGATTAACCAAATTAAATCAGCTGGGAGCGACTAATTGCATAAGTGCAGAAAAATTACGACCACCAAAACTGTGCACTAATTGTGATGACAATAAAACAGCCATAAACGTGACGACAGAGAGTAACGGGATAAGAATTGAGGTACATAAACTTATTGACAAGTCGCTTCAGCTTCACGTCTTATGTCCTTTTAGTAAAAGAGGCAGAGAACCTAGTCTCAAAATACTTCCTACCTCGGTTATAATTTAAACCAGACCTAGCGTATTACACGGCGGAGTTCTATCAGCCAAGAGTCTTGCCGGAACAGATAAATGAATGTAATTTATTCCCTCTAGTGAAGATCAAACACAGACAAAATATTTTTTAAGAATTGCATGTAATACGAATAAAAATTCAAAATTTTTTAAGAATTTTCACTAAAGCAATATGTGTGATTGAAATAGTTTACCTTACACTATTCTAAACTTACCATATCCACGAAGAAAAAATTCCGCCACTCAACACGCAAAGCCTTCCCACTTTCCCACTAACTCTGGATAGTTAGTTGGAAAGTGGGAAGCATGCGGGATATAGAGGGAAACTGAAAAAAAATCAATGTCAGCTCAATGTACCCACAGCGTGAACCAGCACAAATATATAGTACACAGGCAGGAAGTTTTGCATGAGGTCCGGCGCGCGGCGGTCAGACTCACCCCTTTAAGTGCCAGCCTGACGTACCAAAGAATATATTAACGAGGGCCTTATGTCAACTAAATTAGACTTGGCGTGCTCCATTGGTTTTATAGTAATGGATGTTTTTGTGGATTATCTTATAGTTAATATAGTTTTTATCTTAGTAAAGTAGTTTGATGGAAAATGTGAAACGGAGTGTCTTATTATTCCTTTTCTGGTTCTTACAAAAAATACCATTTTTGAAATCATTTAATTAAAATATTTTAGTAACATTTATATGCTAAACTATTCCCATATATTAATTAAAGATTACCAATACTTCAAAGTTACATATTTATTATTAAACCATCCCATTCATCTTCGGTGCGGAAGCAATACACATAACTCAACCCTATAAGGTAATCGGTTATCCACAGGCGACTATATGCGATAGTTCATAATTTATCTAGTCTACACATAGATGAAAGATGAAAGATAGGTAGGGAGAATTGATAGCTTTTTACTAATTATAGTCTGAAAAGAAAAGTGAGTTGACAAAGCACGGCGTAGAGTTTCGCCACTCAACACGCAACGTCGCGTCGTGTCGTCGTTAAAATATTATATGTTATATATCAAAGTTACTATAAAATTTTACTTATAAGTTATAACATCTAAACAGAAAAGCAGAGGGGGCGGGAGTAGGTTGAGCTTCGAAAACACAAACACGTAAAAACATGTGTACCGGAGAGCATAGAGGCATGCAGAGATCGTAGCATTTGATCATTGTGGCGTTATGGCACAAGCGTGTGACTGTTAACCGCGACAGTTGTGGATTCGAATTTCACTCAGGGTAATGAGTTAATATATATTTTGATTTCTACACCTCTGTTTAAAAGGCGTAGCGCGGCGTACAAATACTTATAACATCTTAATTTACAATACAACTTATTTAGTATATTTATAGTACAAATATTTGTAATACCACAAGATAAACCGGCTAATATAGTAAATCATGGCGTGCTGTTTTATAACAGCGTGTTGGAACAATGCTGGTCGGTACCTGTGCCTGTGCCTGATGCCGATATGGGGAAATATGCAAAATTCAATAAAGCCCGACCCCTCCAGGGTTGTGGTTTCAGATATATTTGTAGTGATAGCTGATTATTAAGTATTTCTATATTATATATTCATGTAGAGTAGTTTATTTTATATCCACATAAAAGTATGATTTCACGAAGCGCGGCACAGAGGTCAATCACTAAACACGCAATGATTGTTTGTGCGGGATAAGACGGAGGGAAGGGAACGGAGTGTCTTAACACTAGGTTCCTCCTGCCTACCGTGCTATAATATTCAGCATGGAGTTAAAAATATTTACTATAATTACAGACTCCATATCCTGATTAGAAGTACGAGTATATGAGTTTCACTGCTCGAACGCAATATATATATATTTATATATATTGCGTTCGAGCAGTGAAACTCAACACTACCTTTAGTCTCCTAAGAGTGACGAAATAAAAATAAATTCCATCTAGTAGGAATCGAACCCACAACCGTTGTGATTACAGTCAGATACTGTGTATTAAATTGCCCTAATGCATACTTACTAATTAATAACTTTCTTACACCTTCGACTACTAATTGTGTATAAGATAACATTTTATCTCTATACAAATAAACATCTCTGTTTAGAAACATTAAATCGTTAGTTGCAGTCTTAGTGGTTTAAGATTTATACTCAATTACTTACATAAACTTGCCTAAGGCGATAATAGTGCGCGTATCGCTTGGGACGTACTCGAATAATGAATGTACTGACAGAATACCTATTTTATAGTGTATACATATATATATATAATACTAGTATATAGAGGCCAGTCGTGGCACAGGGGCAAACTGGTTGTGAGTTCGATCCCCAATCGGGGAAATTAAATATTAATTTTAATTTATATTTCAATTTCGCTCTGGTGTCGAATCAAAGCGCAGCGTTGAGTTCTGTCACTGCAAACGCAATGTCTCGGAAAATTCGGCGGAAAGTAAACGAAGAACCTTAACACTAGTTAACCTGCCTATCCTGCTATATGCGGGATAACGCGTGAAGTTAAAAAAACCAAAATAACACAATAAATAACAATGCTGGCAACCCTCGCTCAGTAGCGATGTATGATAGTGCGGGTCACGGCGCGAGTGATTTACTGTGAAACAGATTATCTTAACGTTAGTATGTAGGTACCATACGTTGCGTTCGAACAAAATATGTGCAAGAATAGGCGCTTATTAGAAGGTCATAGTATAAGATAGATTTCCTAGCGATTATAGACACTTGTTTAGTTTATGCTTTTAGATACAGCTCGGTGTTGAGTTCCGCTACGCAGTATGCGATGTCTCGAAAATTGGGGCGGGTATTTTCGAGACAAAGCGGACGGGGAAATTGGGGACCAGAGTGTCTTAACACTATATACCTTGGTATTGAATGAGTGAGAGACGTATTACCAAAAATAAGTAATTCGTATTTGTCGAGATGCGCATAAGATATCTCTCCACTGCCCGCCCATCTTAACAAGATAGTTGCATTAAAATACATTTGTGTAAAGAGGAAGGTCCCTGTATCGTAAGTCAAAAGAAGAAGAAGATTGTATATTTTAAACGATTATTATGTAAAATGTAATATAGTTGATGCTATCGTAGCACAGTGGGACGGCCAAATGGTTGCCAAATCGATTCCCACTCGAAGGAATGATTTGTTTTCAGTTCCTCGTTATAGGAATTTTGAACAGTTAGAGCTCCTTCCATTGTGATTTTTATTTCTCTTCATTCTGTATCCCGCATATAGTAGGTAGGCATAGGGAATCTAGTGCTAAGGCACTTCGTTCCCCAGTTTTCGCCGCTTAAGGCAGTGGCGGAACTCAACGACGCGCTTTATATTGTTGCTGGAGCGAAATAAAAACACCTCATCCTTCTGAACTGAAATTTATAGCCTAGATAAAATGAGCTCATTGACTATAAGCTCATTTTATCTAGGCCACACACAAATACTATCGGATTTCTGTTAAGGTGTTTCAAATGATGTCTCTAGTTTCTATTACCGTTACTATATCCTCGGTGGCACTATCTTAACTGTTATAGTCAAGGCAGGCAGGATAGATAGTAATATGTATGTTCATAAACTTTACTGACGATTGCCCTCGGCCGAGATATTTGTTTTCGCTTCACGCTGTATCCCATACATAGGAGGGAACCTGGGAGACTAGTGTTTAACATTCCATTTCTATAAAGATACGTGCGATCACCACTCTCCGTCGCATTTAGGAGTTATTATGTCTAGTTAAATAGAGTAGCGTAAATCAAAGCGGCGCCTTACCTTGTTACTGGAGCGAGGAAAAGAAAATCTTAAATATTTAATTACCAAAATGGGAATTGAACCCAAAACCGTCACGTTTACAGTGCTGCGCCACGACGGCCTCATCTTGAATTAAGTACAATCTTGAATTAAAAACCATTCATCTTGAAATAAAAATCAAAATGCCTTCTATATTAAGCTACAATTACGATAAAGTAGGCTTCGATACTATTCCGGCATTTCCCTGAATAACACTCTGTACTGCACAAAATAACATTTTTGCCATAAATCACAAGAAAAAATACTCTAGTAAGAGAGCAAACAATGGCAAGGCTGCTAGAAAAAAGTACAATCAATTCTGTTAACATATATTTCATCACAATTAAGCTATAAAATAAAATTCAAAATTTTCCATCTAATATGGGCGTGACAGAACGCAAGTTGATGGAAACAAAATAAATTAACGATCAACGCCCACTCCCCTGGCTGCATTGTCCAAGGGCCTCATTACTGAGGAGGCGTCAACTACTTGACTATTGCGATTCATCTTAAGAGTTCTTAGACAATAATTCTTGGATAAAGTTATTATTTGGAGGATAGAAATTTCATTTTTCATTTCGAGATATTGAATATTTTGTTTGTTTATTTGTCCGTTTGTATATAATATATAATATTGATCAGCTAATGAAAAGAGTTATGGGATAGAAAAAAATATAACTATTACAATTTTAATGTATTGGTTTTTGCTATATTTTCTTCCTTTGATCTCCATATTAACCTTTGAGCTTAAAAGCTTTATCTAAAAGTTCTGCAGATTGAATTGCTGCAATTATAATTCTTACTGTATGAACAAAATTTCAACCGTAATTTAAAACAGTTAACTCAAAAGAAAGTCCACTTTATGATTACCACATTTACTTACATCTGCCATCACAAATAAATTGAAAAGATTTCAGCTTCGATAATTCCCAATGCCAAGTATTCAACTTGAGCACGGGTTTGCCAACATTTTAACAAGGCGCCCTGTGGAGTTAGCGGGGCGTGCCGTTACGCCCATCCGGCCCGAAGGACCATACTCGAATTGTCAACTACCCTCAATTTACTTTGAGATTGCTTTTGAAAAACACCTCAGTTAGTCTCAAATGACTGCAAATCAACTTAGCATGATGTGAAGTGATTTTGAATATTATGAATAATAATGAATTTGTTTGCTTTTTTTATAATAGGTATTTTATTATTGTTTGTATTGAAAAATATTAATTATATGGTATATTGTTTGAAGTAAGTGTCGTGAGACGTAAATTATACGTCAATTATATTTCTTCATGTTGTAAAATATTTATAATACAAGTTATATGCATAACTGAGTACTTACTTGACGAGAAATAAATAAATCGATATAAACAGTACTACTATATATAAAATAATAGTCGAGAGGTCGGAAAACTTTATTCGAATCAAAGCCTGTGTCTGATCGAGAGAAAAGGCTCAGCTGTCAGGGTCGTCGTTTTACTTGGGACAGAATTGTTACATATTGATATTATAATTATCATAAATTTAATTATAACATATTTAAATATAGACCTTGGAAAATTTTTCATTGCAATTACTTGTCCCATAATCAAGAACCTCAAGATAACATCTCAAGATGCTGGTCCTCCTAAGAATCACTGAACTAAAGAGGTCACTCAACTCTCATTAGTGTTGCGTTAATTCGATTGTCACTATGGGGAAACAAATATTTAATTTTTTTCACTCTAGTAGAAAGAAAAAGGGATTGAGTTCCGCCACTTAACATGCAATATCTCAAAAACTGTGTGAAAAGAGAGTGGAGAAGTGAAGCTATATAAAACAATAAATCTAATAAACGGCAAGTTTTATAACACTGAAACCGCTGCAACATGCATCACATATAATACAATACGGCATACATATCAAAATAAATGGTTATAATAAAATACGGCAGCCTCCATTGCAATTTGCTCCAACTAATATTTTACATATGAATATAATAGTACTACTACTTAAATGATAGTACAAACTGAATAAAGTAGACGCTCTAAATAATAAAAAGTTGGCTCGAAGCCGAAATGAGGCAAGGATGTTCCCAGCCATAATGGTAACAGTTACTACCATAGTTTTTAACTGCAAAAGTTTAAGTGAAAAAGCTTATTAAATAAAATTTGTGTTTTTCTGTAACATAAAAATGTCGTCTTAGTTTTAAATTATATAAGTACTTTTAGAGATAAGAATTATTTACTAAAAGTCAATTATTAGTTAATGTACCTATTGTTGCTCAGAGAAATGAATTTCCTCCCTATTCACATACATTCAAATTAACTGGGTGGAAAATGAAAATTGACTTAATTTCAGAGTTTCTTCTACTTACCCCGTTACCGTAGATCTAAAAAAATCTACTTATATAGTAAGTTACAAAATTATTCTAACTGATATTCCCACAAACCTTGGTAGGAGTAATTCCAGCTAGAACATTGTCACTACGAAGTCACTGCCAAAATAAATGTTGCTTAATACGAAGAAACTTTTGAAATATGCTCGGCTTAAATGTGCTGTTGAAAGCGTAATAATTCTACCCCCTTTATACACCAAGTTCTGGAACTTACGCTAGTTGTTCGTGTATCTTTTTTATTGTGGCAATATTTTATATGTTTCTGTGTTTAAGTATAAAACTTGAAAACCTTTTATGTTTTATAGTACACTAGTCGCCGCGCGCAGCTTTGTTTGCGTGATCTTTATAAAATAGCAGATTCCGGTATATCTTGTTCCCGTGGAAATTTCTAGAAATCCTGTCTTACTTCTTAGTGGTCTTCTACAAACACGAGTGAGAATTTGTCGTAACTCAAATTAATCTACATTTCAGTGCGTTAGCGAATCCATTATCAAGAAAATTAAAGAGAAGATAAGTCAAAATTTTGCATCCGTCCAGGCAAGATTACTATAAGATTTCAAATACTGTTACTAATCAACACAGAAATAAAATTCATTCATGATGCAAGTCGAGGATATTAAATATATTCCTAAACTAAAGGACTGATAAAACCCATTCAATTCTTTCACCAAGTCGTTAAAAATAAGCTTTCTTAGAAGATAAAGCTATACAATTCCAATACAATATCCTAAGGATCGTTAGATAGCTATTTCCATACTGAGTTCAATAGAGATGATAGCGCCAGTCGTATAGTTACTGTTAGTATCGGAAAGGTGTTCACAGCTTATGGTATGGGTTCAATGTTCTTTGTAAATAGAAGTTTATATAAAAGTATCTATTTAGAGGAATTATCTTAAGCGATATCTATTTATTTCTAGATTTTATATTCAAAATTTTACTTAGATTTTGTAAGAAATTATAGATAATGGAATATTTTTGGGCAATATTACGCACATCTACCCGATTACCCCTCTTTAGAATCATAACGCGGTGGTAGAATTTAAACTTTAAAATTCATTAACCTACATTTATTAAAATAAAATTTTATGATTTGTACGTGGAAGATATATGAAAAAATATATATTATTTATTTCTGGTGTAAATCATTTCCAATTGACTACAAGGGTGAGTGAAGCCGCAGTTAAAAGCTAGTAAATACTTATAATATAAGCCAAAAATTACTTGTATAATTTAAACCCGCTATCAACAACCTAATAACGGAAGTTAATAGATAATTTATATCCACCCCTACTAATTTAAAGCATCCTATGAACAATATCGGTTGAGAGATAATAATATTAGACTTACGAAGGCGTGCTTGATTTACGTCTTCCTCTTTATATAAATAATGTGTTTTTGATTAAACTTGTTTGCTAACAAGTGCTGAACTGGACTCGAAAGCTTTAGTTTATCGAATTTGTCATGAAAAATACTACATTTTATTTCTTATAAGTAAACGTGACTTTTACGGGTTCGATTCCCACTCGAGGGAATGGTTTACCTTAATTTACCCGCTCTGGTAACGACACAAAATGCGGTGTTGGGATCTGTTTCGGTTACCACTCACCATTCAACACTCGGTTATCTTTTTCCTACCCTGATTCATTATATTGCTATTCAAGAAATATAATGAAGCTGCTTTTAAAATCAACTTATGCATCATACAAAGTATTACTATTTTTCTTATGTTATTTACTGCAATTTAAAACATAGCAAACTCAATATATGGTCTAGATACCGGCGATTTAACATCAGCACGCTGCGCCGTTGAGATGCAAATTAATGTTATTTGTCTTTAGGAAAGCAAGAAAAATGGCGCCTATTTGTATAATAAATAAAGGAACTCCTTTGTAAGATTCGATGTTGCGATATTAGGTTGGCTGAATTAGAGTAATGTAAATATATCATTTAATATGTATCTTACATTAAGTGATAGACGCTAATGGGCGTGGGTTCATTTCCCACTCGAAGTAGCGAATTACTTTAATTTTTTCAGCCTGGTAAGAAGATAAGACAGAGTTGAAATTCGCTATTCAACGTAAAATGTTTGGGTAAATGTTTGGTTTTCAGCTTCACGCTGTATCCTGCACACAGCAGGGTGGGCAGAGGGAACCTTGTGTTAAGACACTCCGTTTCTCGCTTTTCGCTGAATTTTGGAGGCATTGTTTGTTGAGTGGCGGTACTCAACGCCGCTGTTTGCCCCGACACCAGAGCGAAGAAGTAAAAATATAAATGTAAATAAAGATTTCACTTCGTCGAGTGGAAATCGAACCCACGACCGTCGCGTTACAGTCACACCTTGTGCCGCTGCGCCACGTAGGCTTCTACGTTTGGTTTTTATATATGAAATTCGAAAAATATATAGATAGAACTATAAATAATATATATATTTTGTTAAATTCACGTGTTTTCCCGTATAGGAAGGTATGTACATAGAAGAAACTTATTTTTCCACAGAACCTTCGAGACATACGATTTACGTGTTAAGTGGTGGAACTAAACACCGTGCCGTTACCAAAACGGGGAAATAAAAATATTTTATATAATATAATCATATTCACGAGTGTGGATCGAACTGAAAATCTTGGCGTTTATAGTCAAACGCTGTCACCTTGTCACCAAACAAAAATTAACTATTTTATTTTTTATTTAACTCATAATAGCAATTCATTCATTTTAAGTGAGGCTTACATTAATTTACCAATACATATTAAAATCTCAATCATATCATCATTATTAATGTATAAAATACAAACAAAATTTAATAAGACTCGAACGTTCGCGATATATTGCTATAAAATACCCACAGGCGTTTCCATTCATTGCCATTGAGTTAACAAGTCATGATTTACTGTACAATTAATATTAATAATATTGTTTCAGAGTTAATAGAAAACGAGTTCGGGCGCACAAGCATGTGGCTGTAAACGTAACGATTGTGGGTTCGATTCCCACTCGGGGAAATTAAGTATGTAATATCTTTATTTTCTCGCTTAGGTAATGAGGCACTGAGTTCCGCCACTCAACACGCAAGGAATCAAGAATTCGGCGGAAAGTGGGGAACAGAAGTGTCTTAATGGGAATGAAGTATCTTGACACTAGGTTACCGGGCTGCCTCTCAAAATTAACACATGTTAAATTTAATTTTCGTGGGCTTTGGTCTAGTGCAACAATGTGTTGTGTTAAATTTGGCAAATTCCTAAAAAGCTATTTTAAACATTTGAAAAAGGAGTGACTTAATCTGTAAGTTCAGTTCATTTATCTAATATATTGAAATATCAGTACATTTTTAAATTTAAATATTTTATATATATTTTAACACCAGCAAAAAACTAATAAATGATTAAGAAACAAAAAGAAAGAGACAAATGTTTCACTTTACTCGATAATAATGTCGTTTATTATTGTACACTAAATTATGGCAAAGATATCTATATCTTAAGTATCGCACTAAATATCTTTTCTAGAATCTGTTTTAAAAACATCAATAAATTCACTCCCCGTGGGCTCGATTACCTTTTATTATATTTCCTCCATTTCTAGAATTTCGCTTTTATTTACCACGTTTTAAGGCATATTTTTCCCTATTTCCCCAGTGCACTACAGGTTGGCGTCACTATTGTTTCTCGATTTGCCCTGAACATTACTTTTTATAGTCTAAAAGTCGTTACGATGTGTTTTCTTTGTCATTTTCCTTTATGTATTATATGAATTGTACTTATGGTATGTTTACGCCTACGTTTCATACTCAACGTAAAGTATACTATATACTTGAATATTATTTCTTGATAATGGATCGAATCTATAACCTCCACGTTATATTTCAACTGTGCTATTATAGAGTCTTCAAAATATTGTTTTTCAGCTGTGTAAGAACAAGATGAGTGATTTCTATATTAATACAGCTATATTAATAATTCTATATTAATCAGGGTAGGCAGGACGATTCTATTGTCAAGAGACTTTGTTCTCAATTTTCCGCCTAAATTAAAGACATTACAGATTGAGCGACGGTATTCAACGCCGCGTTTTGTCATATCAAAGCGAGGAATTAAAAATAATAAAAATCGAACTCACTACTGCGCGTAGAGCCAGACAATGACCCACTGCGCCACGGTGCCCTCTTAAGTCTGAATATCCTATATCTTATAAAACTATCTTATAAAACAAAGTCGCTTTTCGTGTCTGTCTGAACTTTCTAACTCTTCTTCTTCTAAACCACCCAACGGATTTTTATGCGGTTTTCACCATTAGGTCGAGTATTTCTCAGGGAAGGTTTATATATAGTTTATTATTTGTACCTTCCTATGTAAATTAACATAAATACGATAAATGTGTATAAAGTCCTACCCGTTGAGACACTTTCGCGCATGCGCTGCTTTAATGGTAAGTACTACATGAAAATAATGTACTGGAGTATTATTCCTCTTAATAAGATCTACAAAAAAGTCCGCGACAGCATATTTTTATCTTTTAAGGATAACGTGTAGTGATCATATTTCTGTCTAAAAATAGTAATTTCAATATATTTTTTATTGTGAGGGATATTTTTCCATAATGGTATTAATCCTTATCCTTTAAAATACCTTATTAATTTTCTACGTTAAACGAAGATAAAATTTGCTTTTTACACTATTTCGAAATTGCGAATAGTTTTAGAGAAAAACGCATTTAATTGTTGACACATACCGCCGTTGACTCATCAGCTGTGCCGACTCAAGTTTTACTTATCCCTTACTCTCAGGGACAGAATACCCTCTTTAGCACTAACCACAAGCTCGAAAAAAAAACCCGCCCGCTATAGAGGCATAGCAACGAAGATTTAGATGCGTTTGCACGTATTGGATAATTGGAGTTGAATGTATTATTTAAGCGCGATATATTTGGTTTCATATTTTTTGTAGTAGTTATTAGTAGGTAGGCTTTTGTTTATAATTTCTTC